>CM056049.1:696887491-697129991 GCA_029574335.1 Rana kukunoris
GGTGGCATTGATAGGTGGCAGTGATAGGCACTGATAGGTGGCAGTGATGTGCACTGATAGGTGAGACTGAAAGGCAGCACTGCTAGGTGACACTGATGAGGCACTGACTGGCACCACTGGTGGACATTGATAGGTGGCAGTGATGGGCACTGAGAGGAGGTACTGATTGGCACTGACAGGTGGCACTGGTGGTCACTGTGGGCACTGACAAACTGTACTGGTGGGCACTAATGAGGCTGATGTGCCTCCTCCACTGGGGACCGATTTCCCTTACACAGGAGCCGGTGATCGTTTTTTTTTTCTCCTCCCGCTGTCAGTGCGAGGAGCAAAGAAAAAGATTACAGAGCTTTGTTTACATCACGTGATCAGCTGTCATTGGCTGACAGCTGATCATGTGGTAGGGGCCGGGACCAGCCCTTTACTCAGGTCTGTGATAACACAAGTCTAAGGCCTCGTACACACGATGAGATATGTCCGCTCAAACTTGTCCGACGGACAGTTTAGAGCGGACATGTCTCATCGGATTTCGGTCCGATGGCGTGTACACATCATCGGATCAAAATCCCTGCCGGCAGACAGCGTGGTGACGCGGCGGTGACGTTGACGCCGCCACGTCACCGCACCAGGAAGTAAACACTTCCGCGCGCATGCGTCGGATCCATTCACAGGATACGACGCATGTGCGGGAGGATATGTCCGCTGGTTTCCCGTACTAACCAGCGGACATATCCGACGGACAGGTTTGTAGCGGACAAATTTCAAAGCATGCTTTGAAATTTGTCCGATGGACAAATCTGTCCGCTAGCCCGTACACACGATCGGATTTGTCTGCTGAAACGGTCCATCGGACCGTTTTCAGCGGACAAATTCGATTGTGTGTACGCGGCCTTAGTGATTCGGTGATCACTCTATTGACATCCCGGCAATTGGGGTCCATGCTGTAGCCGTCATTCGACTATAGCATGGGCCCCTGGTGGTTAAGAATACCAGCCCACAATTGTTCATGTGGTTACACTTTGCTATTTCTATTGATGCCAATGCATGCTTATGTATTTCATTCATGTACTGACATTACTTTCCCTAAACACAACCATTGGGTCTGCAGCCCAAAATGTATTTAGCTTTTTTTATATAAAATGGGATGTTTGAACAGCCCGCAGTCACATCAATTCTCTTACACACATCAGCCCTTCTACATATGACCATAAATCCAGGCTTGTCTTGGTAAACACTAAACTTTTTTTCTAATTTTCCAAAATTGGACACAAATAAATATAAGTTTTAAAGGCACAGACCCATATATGCTTTAGTCTTTGCTTTTACATTTGACATTCCCTGCAACTAAATAATTTGGTTAGGAAGACATACCTAGAGAAACGAGCAGGAAAAGTAGGAAGAATTTCGCAGACATTCTCATTTTAGTCTCCTCCTATGAAAATAAAAAATATAACAGAAACCTAAAATTCAGTATAACATTAATAAATGACAGAGCTGACAAACAGCAGACATGTGGGAGTTAAAAAAAAAAAAAAAAGAAATCCATACCAGACCCTTTATCCGATCACGTAACCTGGCAGGCCGCAGGAAAAGAGGGGGGACGAAAGAGCGCCCCCCCTTCCTGAACTGTACCAGGCCACATGCCCTCAACATGGGGAGGATGCTTTGGGGGTCCCCATGTTGATGGGGACAAGGGCCTCATCCCCACAACCCTTGCCCGGTGGTTGTGGGGGTCTGCGGGCAGGGGGCTTATCGGAATCTGGAACACTTCTTTAACAAAGGGGACCCCCAGATCCCGCCCCCCCATGTGAATTGGTAAGGGGTACATTCAGGGCCGTTTGAAGGAATTTTGGGCCACCAAGCAAAATGGGGGCCCCCCAAGCACCCCCCCCTGCATGCGCAAAGCCTACGTTAGCTCTACACAAATTTTTTACACCTCCCCCCCCCCCAGCGTGGCCGAGCTCCTCTTCCTCCTGTCAGTCTGGTGTTCTATCATTATAGGTCCCCGGTCCCCTATCAGATAGTGCCCGGGCCGGGTACTGCGCGGTACAGGAGATTCAGTTTCCTGTGTTCCCGATCAGACTGAAAGAAAGTGAGCACTCTGTGTGCACTTCCTGTCAGTCCGGCCGGGAACAGGAAACTGAATCTCCTGTACCATGCGCGGTACCCGGCGGGACTGACAGGACTCCAGGAGGAAGGAAGAGGAGCACGGCCAAGCTTCAGCCTGGGAAGGGGAAGTTGGGGGCCCCAGGCCAGCTCGGGGCCCCAAGCAATTGTTTGTTTTGCCTGTCCTGTAGCGACAGGCCTGGGTACATTGTACCCCTACCATTTCACAAAGCAAAATGAAGACAAAGAAAAATGGATAGCCGCACTCCAAAACCTGATGGGTGGTCTTTTATTCAATAGACAGCATGTACACAAATAGGGTCACAGCAGTGGAAACAAGGAATAGCCGACGCGTTTCGCACTGGATCAGTGCTTATTCATGGCTAGCCATCAGGTTTTGGAGTGCGGCTATCCATTTTTCTTTGTCTTCATTTTGCTTAGTGCACCGCCAGCACCCTAGGTATCCTGCACCACCTGTAACCATTTAGTGACTCCTTTCTCTCTACCATTTCACAAAGCAAGTGTAAAAATAAAAACACACAAACATGATGCTTTGAAGGGTCACAGACCCCCAAAGCATCCTTCCCATGTTGAGGGTCGCTCTCTCGCCCCCCTCTCTTTTCCTGCGGCCTGCCAGGTTGCGTGCTCGGATAAAGGGTCTGGTATGGATTTTTAGGGGGAACTCCACTCCATTTTTTTTTATTTGGGGTGGAGTTCCCCTTAAAATCCATATCAGACCTGAAGGGTCTAGTATGGATATTTGGCGGGAAACCCCACATCATTTTTTTTTATTATTTGATGCAGGATTCCCCTTAATATCCATACCAGACCTGAAGGGCCTGGTAATTGAATTTGGGGGGACCACCAGTATTTTATTTTTTTATCAATGACTTTCAATGACTTTTCTGTATTGCCGGGAGCGGACAATTCATTATAGCCACGAGTACTTTTAAATTCCATTTTTTCCTTCAGAAATGACATTAGGGACAGTTCTAAGCACAGGAAACAAACGCTACTTTACAGGAATACTATACACCCCCCTAGGTACAAAATTGAAAGGAATATTTCACTTTTATTGTTTCACTCTAAGTATTATTAAAATCACTGCTCCCGAAAAAACTGACGTTTTTAAAACTTTTTTTGCATTGATACATGTCCCCTGGGGCAGGACCCAGGTCCCCAAACACTCCCCTGGGGCAGGACCCGGGTCCCCAAACACTTTTTATGACATTAACTTGCATATTGGCCTTTAAAATTAGCACTTTAGATTTCTCCCATTTTTTTCTCCCACTTTTACAGGGTGTTTGCAATTGTTTGCTGTTCAGCGAACGGGCGAACAGACTCATCCCTATTTGTCCACAATGCTTATTAGTGTTTGGCAGTCCCTGTCATTCCGTTTTAGTGTTTGCCCATCATTTGGTGGCTCCAAGGAAGGCTTGCCATGCTTTGTGTATGAAGTCATTCCCATGGAGACGGTTGCTTTTAAAAAATTAATCAATGTGGCTGTTTTGAATACATAAGCTATATATATATATATATATATATATACAGGGCTTTTTTTCTGGGGGAACTTGGGGGAACTCAGTTCCACCACCTTTGGCACAGACCCTTTGGTGCCTGCTCACCACAATCACTTGTAAACACATAAGTCTGGTTTCTGTGTTTACAAGTGACAGCTTTGTAGCCCCCTGAACTCTGCACTCTGTATGTAATGCAATTCTGGTATTTAATGCCCGTTTACTGTTTGTGAAATCTGAACGGGTCGTGGTTGAGTTCCTGTACCTATTTTCTGAGAAAAAAAGCTCTGTATATATATATATATATATATATATATATATATATATATATATATATATATATATATATATATTTATATATATATTTATTTATTTTTTTCCAGTGTAGCCTACACTAATGCAATTAAGCTTGCCATGTGATTCTGAAAAGCAAAAAGTCTGAAAAAAATGTCATTTACTTGATGGACATATATACTGTAGCGGGGATGTTCCAAAATGTTATTATTATGTAGCACTGCATAATTTGAACTTATTATGAAATGGTATTTTTTGAAGCTGAAAATTCTTCAGCACTAAATAAAATCTTTAGACAATCAGAAGGCTCCTAAACTCTCTGGCCCAGATTCACAGAGCGATTACGCCTGCGCAACAGGAGATGCGCGTGCGTAAGTCGAAATTTGCGCGTGCGTTTCGATGCACGGCATCCCCAGAACGAGATACGCAAAAAATCTACTTTTTTTTTGTCCCGCGTAATTTCGTTAGACTGGCGCATCCGTCCGCGCAAAAGTGCGCTAGACAGACCATTGATTTGCTAGTCAAATATGCTAATGAGGGACTTACGGGGATCCACAAAAGAACGTTGGGGCAGCGCAGGCGACGCAGTGTGCGCAACAGCAAAATGTCCTGTCTAAAATTAGACCATATAAAAGCTGGTCTAAAAAGAGAAAAAAAATCTACTTGTTAGATAAAGCAACACTGTTAGTGAGGAGCTCAGCAGTCACACGTGTTGCACAACAATCTGTATGCCAACATGCCAGGGGCATCGTCGCACATAGCTATACTACTGACTTTAGATGAACAAAGAAGGATGAGGGCACAGAGGATGGCACGGAGGATGGCACGGGAGAGGGTATACCGCACCCGCATAGACCTGTTTGGCATGAGTGATTCTGAGGTGTTTCGCATCTTCAGATTCACCCCTCATGTCATCCTGGAATTAACCACAACCCTGCAGGAGGACATCACCAGCCCAACACACCGCTCACATGCAGTGCAGCCACTGGTCAAGGTCCTGGCAACACTCCATGTCCTTGCCAGTGGCTCTTTTCAGCGTACAAGTGGAGTGGTGGCTGGGATGTCACAGTCCTCCATGAGCAGATGTGTGCACCAGGTTGTCCCTGCAATCCTCAGACGCATGGCCAACCAAATCATCAAACCCACCACTGAGGAGCTGTGACTGAAGGCAATGACAGATTTCTACAGAATTGCCAGATTCCCACGCACTGTGGGGGCCATTGATTGCACACATGTGGCACTCCAGCCCCCCCAGGAGACAGAGCACATATACCGCAATCGGAAGCATTGGCATTCCATCAACGTACAGGTGATAGTCGATGCCCAAGGCCTCATATGGCACGTCCATGCCAAACACCCAGGGTCCAGCCATGACAGCTACATATACAATCAATGCCACATCCGAATGGAATTCGATCAGAACATGTATGGGGACACCTGGCTGGTTGGTGAGTGACATGGGAGTCAGGCATGACTATCCCCTCCCATGATGCACACATCACAAGGGCCACATGCATGACTAACATCATCCTGTCTTTTCCCTTACAGGTGACTCTGCATATCCACTGGGACCCCATCTCATGACTCCTATCCGGAACCCCCAAACCCCAGGAGAGGAAAGATACAATCAAGCACATGCCCAAACACGAGCAGTGGTGGAGCGCACCTTTGGCCTACTAAAGTCACGTTTCCGATGCCTGCATAAGTCTATGGGTACCCTCTTGTATTCCCCAAACTTTGTGTGCCAGATCATCGATGCATGTTGCATGCTGCACAACTTCGCAGAAAGAAAGGGCCTGCAGATTGGCCTACGTGATGACCTGACCCCTGAACCAGACAATCCCCCCCTAACCGAGGCTACCCCGTCTTCTGAGGGTAGAGCAGCCAGGAGACAACTCACATTAGGCATCTTTGCATGTTAAACACACACATTAATCATGCCACAATGAGAATGCATGCATGCACAACACAGTGGTCCCTAGTACACACACCCCACATCCACATCAAATTGGATTGGCACCAGTCCACCATGCAGGACTTGTGAGCAGCAACGCCACGCCAAGGCTCCAATTATGTCACTGTACATTCATACACCATTCACAGGGACCTGGGGATCACTTCTCCCTGGTCCTGGGGAACCCTTCTCCACCAAAATTGAGGGTGACACCCCTTTTCCGGCAGGAATGTCACCCCCACATTCAAAAAGCATTCACAACCCAAAAAAAAAAAAATTACCTGCAAAAGCAAAAATTTTCCAGCAAAAAAAAAGGGGAAAAAAAATTAATGCCCTTTGCGTGAGCCACGCCTGGGGCGCCCCCGGCCACGGCCCCGGCTTCTCAGGGGAGACTCATGGGGAGGGGTAAAACCGGGGAAGGAGGAGCAGCCCCTGATCTCTGCCCACCTGGCGGCCTGCCCTCCAAGGCCACGGCTATTCTGTTCAGGGCAGCACCAAGTGTTGCCGTGTTGGCCTGGATAGCCTGGGTGAGGGCCCTCACATCCTGCCCAACGCCTGATGATGTCGTCTGCAGTTCGTTTAGGCAGGTTGTGAAAGCCCGGGAGTGGGAGTCCAGGTTCCCCAACGTATCCTTGATGGAGGACAGGCTCTCCTCCATCCGCACCAATGTCTGGCTGACCTGTCCCAGATGGCGGGTCTGGAGGAACTGGTCCCTTCTCAGAGTGGCGGGCAGGAGATCGGCCAACCCCCTGGTGTTCTGGGACGAAATCCTGTCTCCAGCTGATGCGTGTGGCCGGGGAGAAGGGGAGGCCCTTGTGAGGGGAGCCATGTTGGGGGAGGTTTTTAGCGTTTTTTAGCTAGTCTGAAACCTCAAACCATGAATAGACGGCTGCGGGCTTCAATTCGACTGGATTACGTGTTCGTACGCCTTCGGATCTATGCTGCAATAAAATTGCGGCCACTGGGTGGACTTCCCATCGTTTTCCGCGTCGGGGTATGCTAATGAGCTTTTGCCGGCGATCCCCGAAATTACGATCTTCAATCGCAATCTCTTACGGCATCTTTAGTCATCTTTTTTTTGCGTAACACTATACCAGCTTTTTGCTGCTCTAATATTAGACAGCCCATGTTAAGTATGGCCGTCGTTCCCGCGTCGAATTTCTACGTTTTCCGACCTCTTTTATTATTTTTTACGTAAGTCGTCCGGGAATAGGAATGTCTGTAAACGACGCTACTCAAACAAAAAATGACGTAACGATGTGATTTCACGCAATGCACGGCGGGAAATTTCTGAACGGAGCATGCGCAGTTCGATCGCCGCGGGGACGCGCCTAATTTAAATGCTTCACACCCCCTAACTGCGTATTTCGATTACGCAGCGAGAAATAGACTACGCCGCCGTAGCGTACGGGCAAAAATCTACCAGAATTCGATGTAGAGCCTGGTAAAATACGGCAGCGTAGAGTATTTCGATTACGCAGCGCAAATTTAAGTCTACCTGAATCTGGCCCATAATTTCCAGACTACCTATCACAGTTTCAGAGGTCCTAAAATGCCAGGATGGTACAAACACCCCCCAAATTACACCTTTTTGGAAAGTAGACACTCCACGGTATTTGCTAAGGGGCATGGTGTGTATTTTGCAAATTTCATTTGCTGCCAAAAGTTTTTGGAAAATGAAGAAAAAAAACTAAAATTTATTTTATTTTTTTATTTTTTCATATTTGAAAACCTTGTGACAAAAAAATTAGATCTGCAAAATACTCACCATGCCCCTTACAAAATACCTTGAAGTGTCTTCTTTCCAAAAACAGGTTACTTGGGGTGATAGCCAGCGCCTCTCTGCTCACTGCAGCTATCTAGGTGAGTATGTATGTTTATTTTTTGTAAACCCACACTTCTCTTTTAGGAAATGACAAGGCTATTGCTGAAAAAATAGGCCCATAGCATAAATGTAAAATGTGCTTTGGTCTATACGGAGTGTACAGGTGTCAGACAGGAAGTGGTTAGAGGGAATGCTATCACAAGGAGTAGGGGGGATTCTTGTTTAACCACCCAAATGTGGCGTTTTATATTGTAGGCCTGTAAGTCTTAGTAATAACACACTTAAATCTGTCCAAATAAGAGTTTGGTAGACATCCTGGGTATGATAAAGTTTTAAACATGATCATAAATTATAATATAATAAATAACTATAAATAATTATGAAAAATAGTAATATATAATAATAAAGTTAATTTCCCCACCATTCACTACCACTCTCAAACTGCTTTTGACGTAAAGGGACCATATTTGGATGCCATGGACAATCTCAAGTTTCCAGGCAGAAAGAACAGTATATATAATATAAAAGTGCAGGCAGGGCACTGGACAAAGCATTAGGGACAAAAGGGATGTGAAATGATTTAATACAGTAATGTAATCTATACCAGTGTTTTTCAACTCCAGTCCTCAAGGCACACCAACAGGTAAAGTTTTCAGGATTTCCCTCAGATGAAATGGCTGTGGTGATTACTAAGGCAGTGAAACTGATCAAATCACCTGTGCAAAATAATGGAAAGCCTGAAAACATGACCTGTTGGTGTGCCTTGAGGACTGGAGTTGAAAAACACTGATCTATACGATTACAGTGTACTGTATGTGTTATGAATGTGGTGCTGCACCCCCCTATGCGTTGCGTCGCTTGCAGGGAACGTAGCCGGGCACACAGAGAAATTGGACTGAGAACACAGCCCATAGACACAGTGGGGGGACATTGCCGGATCCTGGGTACAAGGTAAGTATACTGCACCAGGATCCTGAGATGCAATCCTGAGTGTGGCTCAGGGAACCGCTAATGGTACTGAGATTTAACCCTGAGCCACACTCGGATTACCGACAGGAGGGTTAAAGTATAAAGGGCAAAAAAATGTTGTTGAGTGGAGATGGATTAGAACACCTCTCAGGTTTTTTTTTTTTTTTTTAATGCCTGTGCCACCATTAGGGAGATTGACCCACGTTATTTGTCCTATTTATCATTATTACTGAAGGTGAAAACAAAAAACAAAAAACAGGGCAGAACAGGAATAAGGGGGAAATCTTCAAATGGGAACATTAGTTCTGGTGATGACCGGGCCCCCCCCCCCCCCTTACTTTGAAGGGATTTCTTCTCACTTTCTGTTTTGGCAATGGAACAGTTAATAAAGGAAAATCTCCCCAATTTACAGGAATTATAACCCTCCCTTGCTTTATCCAAATGAAGAAAAAAAATGTGCCTTTAGTTCTCGGTTATGTTCTGATTCATTGTTAGTCCATAAATGACATTAGAAAAAAAAATGTGATGAACTTGAGATGATGAGCAGTGTGACAGGGGAACTCATGGAAAGGAAAGTTTCCCTGCTATAAAGCAAAGAGCAACAAATTTATACCATTTAAAATGCTAGTCTTCTTTATAGTCACACTGTATAAATCAGTATATGCATAATTTATAGAAATACTGCTAACATTTAAGTATGTAAAAGTTATCACACCTGTACAGAAACTGACATTGAAGTAAAAATAGGCAATGCATTAATGTAAGGTATGGTGGGCTTTTAGATTACTTTAATGCCCTATTTAGTGAATCATATATGACTGTATATAAATACAACAAAAAATATGAAGGTACTTACCACTACTTTGTACTTTATGGATTACCAAAAGGTAGAATGTTTCAGTAAAGTATTCAGATTCTAGAAAGCAGCTGACTTGCAGGCTGTCAGATGATATAATAGGACAACATCACACTTTACAATCAAATCCCTAATAATAATACTGTTAGAATCAACAGTTCTGCTTGGTATGATAGCCCTGAGGGGTCTGTTGATAGTGATACTGTATAATGTAAACTGTCATGTAGGCACACCGGGGCCCAGTCCTATCCAAAAGTGCTGGATTACATGTCTAGTACATGATCTAGTGCAGGAGAGCCGCTCTGCCACCGTACTCCTATGTCAGGCTGTCAGCAATTGGTTAATGTAGGTTTCATTTCATAATTAGAAGCACACATCTGCTTTTCTCAAAACAATCATTACAATTCCTATTCATGTGAGCAACATGACCGGCCAATTACATAATTTTCTTTTTCTTTTTTTACAAAGAAACCTTGAGGTACAGTTATAGTTGCATTGAGATAAGATCACTACTGTACTGTTGGCGAGAGAGGCAAGGGTGGGACTTTAAATGAGGCATGCACCCCAGGAGGTTGGCGATAACAATTGAAAGTGGCAGGTGACAGAATCAGTAGAACCAAACGCATAACATGAAAGCATTGCATGACAACAATAAACAGTCAGTTATTTAATAGCGTAAAAACAGATACAATAGTAGCATATTAACCTGGTACAATAATTAAAGGATATTGCATAAATTCCAACAGTTCATGGTAACAATAATCAAGATAATTCTAATTGGTTCATACTGAAAACAATACCAAAAAAGCCAATTCATTGAAGCGTGTCTCCATGGTATGTAAATAAAATTGGATACGTTGGTACAGTCCACTAATATAAAAAGGGGAATAATTGGTAATAAATTGTCATATATTAACCAAGAAGACATCTAATGGCTCGTAATAATATACTTGGTTAAAAATATAGACACTGTCCCACAGACCCACAGATAAAGTCAATTTTATGACGAAACACGTCTGGGTTGGCTAGGACGGCTGTCTATCATAGTAACGCCATCACGCTCATCGGCACTGGCGTGTGTCAGCACAGTACAGCGGGAGAAACAAACTTGAACCGAGCGGTGGATGCCACCCTGGAGACTCGTATCTGTGACCCGATTGAGAGGAATGATTGCACATACATTACCTGATTGATTTTACCAAAGTGTAAGTGCAATTCTTACTTTATGCTTCTTTTAATTATTAAAACCAAACGGAATTATGCTATGTGCCACCATTTGTTTCTTTTCTCATATGGGAGTTGTTGTCTAAGGAGGATTGGATCTTTTCCCAGCTGTGATTTGAGTTATTATACAATGCTTACTATCCAGTGTTGTCTGGAAAGAGTCCTACTTGCTTATCTCACGAGTGGTGGTGGTTATAAGGATATCACTGGATTTAACCCGCAGGAGATTCCTCGCACTATCTTCTCACGGACTATCTTTTGGAACTATCTCCATGATCATTGTTTTTAGATGCACTTTTGATTTTTTTGTAAATAAATTCCACCAGGAGCGCTGCTTTATATATATATATTGTTTATATGTGGTTTGTTATGTACTTCTCTGGAGCAAGATGAGCCTTCCCTCCTGGAGGAAGACCCGGATGTGGTTGTCTGGAGCCAGGTAGAGTATTTTAAAATTATTTATTGTGAAAGAAAAAATGATGTAAAATAGATGTTAATATGTAAAAAATATATAATGTTTGATCTAAAAGTATTTTCCATATCAATAAACAGTAGTGGCCCAAAAAGTTGGGGAGAAAAGAATGAAAACTGCTGGGGTCATAATGATTGTCTTTTCTATTTATTTTCAATCAACTTGCAACAGTCATGAGCTGAAAATTTTGTGTGATTGATGAACCCAAAACTCAAACTATGTCCCTTTTTTATACACAGGAGGACATCATATATATATATATATATATGTAGCGCCCCCTTGCTTTCAGCATGGGCACGACGCTAAAGTTAGTTGGACTGGGAGAGTTAAGCCCCGTACACACGGTCGGACTTTTGGCCAACCAACTTCAAAATCTGCAACTTTTCGAATTTGTCCGACCGTGTGTATGTTCCATCGGACCAACTTTTTGGGGTTTCATCGGACAAAAAGTTGGGTCTGCGAATGGACCAACTCTCTGGCAACAAAACTTTTGGACAAAGTACAAATGTGCATGCTCAAAATCAACGTTAAAATCAACCAACAATAGCTAACCAAAGGGTGGCGGTAAAGAGCAGAAAAGAGCAGAAAAACAATGTGATGATGGAAAAGTTTTAGAAAAGTTTGCAGAAAAGTCTGAGCGTGTGTATGCTATGGGTGTGACCGGACAAATCAATTAGGACAAATATCCAAGGGAAATTTTGTTGGATGTCCTACCGTGTGCACGGGCCTTAACATTTCTCTCAGTCATGATTTACCTAAATCATGACCTCTGTTATTCTGGAAAAGGTCCACTGGGTCAGGCTGCATTCTAGGGATGTGGTATCATCTCTGGCCAGCAGTTGGCGCCAGAGGGGTTTCTGACAGAGCAAGTCTTCCCCAGCAGCCAATTGTTCCTTTCTCGCAGGGCATGCTGGGGAAGGGTATATCTGTGACAGGTGTCATGTATTCTAAAATCTTCGCGGGGTCCCGGTTCCAGGTGCGGCATCAAGCTTTAGGGTGCGTGCATCCATGGACCCCACCGGCGTGGCCCACCTGGCCAAGCTTACAGTCTTCACCGAGCCTCAACCGAAGGCGAAAGGGGACCCTTGAATGGATCCCAGGCTGGGTGCCGTGCGATTGGGGAATCGGCTCGAGGGGAACCTGGAGGCAGGTTGTCCACAGGGCCCGAGTGAACCAATCGGGGATCTGGTGACCGGGATGCTGACAGGTACACTTTACTGTCTCCTGGTGGCCTGTACTAGAATTTACTGTGAGGATTCACTCTGTTCATACACCTATCTCATCTAAATTAATTGGTCTATGGCAGAGGCTCTAGAGCCAGGTCTGTGTGAAAGACCTGTTCCTCCCAGACATCCAAAGTGACACCTCGGTTGCCAGGTTAGTGAAAGAAAACCAGTCCGTGGGCACTTCACCCACTCAAGCAGGAGTGGCGACGAGTTTACAAATTGGTACTACTAAGGGCAGGCTTGCCCGTTCATATCCAGGCCTGACACCGCAAGTTCTCCTCTTCTTTTATCAACCTGTCTTTCCTTCCTAACTGAAGTTGATGTTAGCTGTGTTGGCCTGGAAATAAAGCATTGGAAAAACCTTTATTGACTGTCTGGACCTCCGCTCACTACTTTGTTCGTGCATCACACCCCTAGACAATGACAGGGTAACTTAATTTGCCGATCCCAACAATCAATTAGCGGCTCCTTCGGGGGTAGCGCTACAAATATATATATATATATATATATATATATATATATATATATATTGATATATAAATTAATCAAAAATATTCATGAGATCAGCATGAAAAATGTTACAAAAAGTTTGTCAGCAAAAGAAGTTCATTATTGTTCATTATTGTACCATTCTAAAGATGATTTAAATGCGCAGCATTTAAACGATGCAATCATTTTTATAGCGTGATGAATGTGCTATCTCCATTACAAACGCTACTTTTACCGAAGGTGTGCTCCCGTTTAATACTTTATTCTGAGCATGCGCGGGTTTCTAAGCATACACATGAACAGGTTTCTCGTCATAAACCAGCCCGACGAGAAACAAGACAAGGAAAATGAGACTCCTGACGAGTAAAAAAGAGAGCATAGTGTAAAGAAAGCCTTCGCGCTATCAGTGTAACAGTATAATAAAATCTAAACCCACAGTGAAAATCAAATATATAAAGATAACTATCTTAATAAGATATAATATATAAATATATAAATATGTGGAGGGAAGCAGCAAAATCTAAGGCATTTGCCGTAACGCGTAGGGAATAGCGGACACCGGGAGTGACGTGACAACTTGGCCCTGGCCTTATTTATGCTTTTTGCTGTTTACCTTTTGATTTTATGTAAGGAGATTTGATATTGAATAAATTGTGCGTTGGTTTACCATACTACACCATTGGAGGTCCGTCTCTCCTTTGTTTCTCTGAGTACTATAGAGATTGCAGATACTCGGTGAAGACCTGGGCCCAGATTCACAGAGCGATTACGCGTGCGCAACTGCTGTTGCGCGTGCGTAAGTCTAAATGTGCGCGTGCGTATAGTTGCACGCGATTCACAAAACAATATACGCCAGAAATCTACGTTTTTTTGTCCGGCGTAATTGAGTTAGACATGCGCTTCCCTTCGCGCAAAACTGCGCTAGACACACCATTGATTTGCTAGTCAAATATGCTAATGAGGGAGTTACGGGGATCCACAAAAAAACGCAGTTGCTGCGCAGGCTACGCGATGTGCGCAACAGCAAAATGTCCTGTCTAAAGTTAGAGGACATAAAAGCTGGTCTAACTTTTGAAAAAACGTCTACATCTCACAGAAAGCAACACCGTTACTGAGGAGCAGACCACACACACGTGTTGCACTACAATTTGACTGCCAACATGCTAGGGGCATCGTCGCTCATAGCTGCACTAGTGAATATAGATGACCAAAGAAGGAGGAGGGCACGGAGGAGGGCACGGGAGAGGGTATACCGCACCCGCATACACCTGTTTGGCATGAATGATTCAGAGGTCTTTCGCATCTTCAGATTCCCCCCTCATGCTATCCTGGAATTAACCACAAGCCTGCAGGAGGACATCACCAGCCCAACACAACGCTCACATGCAGTGCAGCCACTGGTCAAGGTACTGGCAACACTCCATTTCCTTGCCAGTGGCTCTTTTCAGCGTACAAGTGGAGTGGTGGCTGGGATGTCACAATCCTCCATGAGCAGATGTGTGCACCAGGTTGTCCCTGCAATCCTCAGACGCATGGCCAACCAAATCATAAAACCCACCACTGAGGAGCTGCGAATCAAGGCAATGGCAGATTTCTACCGAATTGCCAGATTCCCACGCACCATCGGGGCCATTGATTGCACACATGTGGCACTCCAGCCCCCCCATGAGACCGAGCACATGTACCGCAATCGGAAGAATTGGCATTCCATCAACGTACAGGTGATAGTTGATGCCCAAGGCCTCATATGGCACGTTTGTGCCAAACACCCCGGATCCACCCATGACAGCTTCATCTACAATCAATGCCACATCCGAACGGAATTCGATCAGAACGTGTATGGGAACACCTGGCTGGTTGGTGAGTGACATGGGAGTCAGGCATGACTATCCCCTCCTGTGATGCACAACAGAAGTGGCACATGCATGACTAACATTCTCCTGTCTTTTCCTTTACAGGTGACTCTGCATATGCACTGGGACCCCATCTCATGACTCCTATCCGGAACCCCCAAACCCCAGGAGAGGAACGATACAATGAAGCACACATCAAAACCCGTGCAGTGGTGGAGCGCACCTTTGGCCTCCTGAAGTCACGTTTCCGATGCCTGGATAAGTCTGGGGGGACCCTGTTGTATTCCCCAAACTTCGTGTGCCATATCATCGCTGCATGTTGCATGCTACACAATCTCGCAGTGAGGAAGGGCCTGCAGATTGAGGAACGTGATGACCTGACCCCCCAACCAGACAATCAACCCCTAACCGAGGATACCCCGTCTTCTGAGGGAAGAGCAGTCAGGAGGCAGCTCATATTGGGCATCTTTGCACGTTAAACACACACATTAATCATGGCACAATGAGAATGCATGCATGCACACCACTATGGTCCCTAGCACACACACCCCACATCCTCATCAAATTGGATTGGCACCAGTCCACCATGCAGGACTGGTGAGCAGTAACGCCACGTCAAGGCTCCAATTATGTCACTGTACATTCATACACCATTCACACGGACCTGAGGATCACTTCTCCCTGGTCCTGGGGATCACTTCTCCACCAAAATTGAGGGTGACACCCCTTTTCCAGCAGGAATGTCACCCCCACATTCAAACAGCATTCACAACCCAAAATATGCAAAAAATGTCAGCAAAAAAAAAAAAAAATGCAGAGAAGAAAAAAAAATGCAGAGAACAAAAAAAAAATGCTTTCAAACCAAAAAAAGGGGGGAAAAAAAATTAATGCCCTCTGCGTGAGCCACGCCTGGGGCGCCCCCGGCCACGGCCCCGGCCCCTCAGGGGAGACTCATGGGGGAGGGGAAAAGCCGGGGAAGGAGGAGCAGCCCCTGAGATCTGCCCACCTGGCGGCCTGCCCTCCAAGGCCAAGGCTATTCTGTCCAGGGCAGCACCAAGTGTTGCCGTGTTGCCCTGGATAGCCTGGGTAAGGGCCCTCACATCCTGCCCAACGCCTGCTGCTGTAGTTTGCAGGTCATTTAGGCAGGTTGTGGAGGCCCGGGAGTGGGAGTCCAGGTTACCCAGCCTATCGTTGATGGAGGACAGGCTCTGATCCACCCGCCCCATAGTCTGGCAGAGCTGTCTCAGAAGGCGGGTCTGGATGGCCTGGTTCCTTCTCAGACAGGCGGGCAGGAGATTG
The DNA here is from genome assembly GCA_029574335.1 of Rana kukunoris. NCBI lineage: Eukaryota > Metazoa > Chordata > Amphibia > Anura > Ranidae > Rana > Rana kukunoris. The sequence continues at coordinate 696,903,573 of CM056049.1, forward strand.
GGCGCCCCCCTGGTGCTCTGGGATGACCTCCTGGCTCCAGCTGATGGTTGTGGCCGGGGAGAAGGGGAGGCCCTTGTGAGGGGAGCCATGTTGGGGGAGGAGGGGGGGGGGCTCCCCCTTAGGGAGGGCAGGCTTCTTGCAGCCAGAGGGGAAGAGTCCGCAGAAACCAAACGTCCAGTGCCTGCCATGGACTCCTCCTCCTCATGATTCTCCTCCTCCTCATGAACGTCCTCCGCATGATCATCCTCCTCCTCTTGTTCCTCCTCCGCGTACTCTGGCCTTGTTGGGGGGGCCTCATTAGGCTGCTGTCCTGGCGTTGGAGCGGTCAGGCCAGATGGCCCTGCACCCTCCTGCACAGCTGTGGATGACACAAACCATTCACAGGTTGGAGGATCCACACACTTGCCACATATTCCCTTTCACCCCCTCCCCCACACATGCTACACACCTGAGAGAAATAAAAACCTTACCTGGCACCGCGGGGACCGGACTTGTGTCAAAGCCTGGCAGGCCCTCCACTTCATGACGGTGAAAGGTCAGGGCCACCACACGCTCCGTCGCTGTAAATCTAATCCGGAATGGTGGGCCCCCTCCTGTGCCCCTGGCATGGGCATTTATTGCGGCCAGTTTTTTTTTCACCTCACGCCGGAGGTCGTTTATTTTCTTGTCAATCCCAGACCGGGTCCGTGTCTCCCCCTCCCCCGATGAATTGACCTGCTCCGTGATCATATCCAATATCTCCCTCCTCCTGGCCGGGGTGGTGGTGGCACTCTGCGGGCCGTGGAGGTAACGCCCATAGTCGGTAATGGCCCGGGCAAGAATTCTTTTTTCCCCCACTGTAAAATTAAGCTTTCTTTTTCTCTCAGTCATACTTCCAAACAAACTCACTAGCAGTCACCAAAAATCTGTCACAAATACAAGCACAACCAATCAGGCAAGAACACACACAAAGAGAAAAAGAACACCCAAAAATCACACTAGCACTCAGCAAGAAACAGTCACAAAAAAATCAGATGAAAAAATAAAGCAAGAAAACAAACGCTCAGAAATATATCAATCAAACAAACAGTCACAAACACTTATCAAAACTCACTTTCACAAAAATACCAACAAGCACTAGATCACACAGAACACTAATCTGACAACTACAAAACACACTCTAACGAACAACAGAGCAAAAGCACTTGGTTAAATGGGAAGGGACACAAAGGGATGTACTTTTGCAATGGAAGTGCGTTTGTGTGTGTCTATTTATGCTGTCTGCGTAGTTCACAACGTTGCCCTAGTCCATTTCCAATTTCACTGATTGCGCCGCTCCCGAGTTGTGAGCATGCGCACAACGGAGCTGACATGGTTTCCTTCACGCGCGCATGCGCGAGTCGGCCGGCCCTTCATTTGCATGGGGTCACGGCTCATTTCAATGTAACACGCCCACGTCCCTCCCAATTTGTATTACTCCTCCTTACGCCTCAGGAAAAAATCTTACGCTTGCGCAATCTCTTGCGCAAAAGCTACGTGAATCGCGGGATTACGCGGCTAGATTGCGCAAGTCTAACAGAAAAGTGGTGCGCTACGCCGGACCGATAATGCGCCGATCTACGTGAATCTGGGCCCTGGAGAATAGACGAATAGGAGTATATCATAAACCGGAGATGTCTATGAGTTTGATATTATGCGAATATCTTTCTCAGTGAGGTGAGAGGCTTGTGAGACTACTCTCCACGGATTGGCACTTGCACTTTATATGGTGATACTGGATGAATCACAGATTTACTTTGATGTGCACTATAGCTCACTGGATGCATGTGTGAGCTCACTCATGGACTCTCATTTTCATATATATTTATTTATTTTTGTATGCTTACATTGATTTATTTATTTATTTGTTTATGATCACGAAGTGTTTGTTTTAGGGCAGCGCTGATCACTTTTAACAAAAAAGAGAGCATGTTCTCTTTTTTTTCTCGTTGAGATCCACAACAGTTTTCTCGGCGAAAAACATACACACGGCCGTTTTTCTCTGCAAAAATGCTCTGCCAGCATTTTTCTTAATGGTTTTTGCAGAGGAAAACGTTGTGTGTATGAGGCCAATCTCCCTAATGGGGGCACAGACAGCCAGTGGCGGTTCGTCCATAGAGGGCGCTGGAGCGCCGCCCCCTCTGGCTCTCACCGCCACTGAGTCTAATAACATAGATTCATGCATTGCACGAATCTATGTTATTATCGCCGCTGCCGCTGTTATTCAGATGGTCGGCGCTCCTGTCCGGCCATCTGAATAACGCCAGCTGGTTGGCTGTACGGAAATGTCAACCAGAGCCAACAGCTCTGATAGGCTTTCCCAGATGCCTGACTCCAGTAAAGGTAAGTGCCGGGGGGGGGGGGGGAGCAATTTACAGGGCACAGCGGCGACCATTAAAAGGCACAGTGGTGACAATTGATGGCACAGTGGCTGGTTTATTGGCATGGCTCCATGGTGACAATTGATGACACAGTGGCTGGTTTAATGGCATGGCACAGTAGTGACAATTGATGGCACAGTGGCTGGTTTAATGGCATGGCACAGTGGTGACAATTGATGGCACAGTGGCTGGTTTAATGGCATGGCACAGTAGTGCGAATTGATGGCACAGTGGCTGCATTTGATGGCACAGTGGCTGGTTTAATGGCATGGCATAGTGGTGCAAATTGATGGCACAGTGGCTGCGTTTGGGCACAGTGAGCCTGCAAATTTTTTTTTCCTTTGCACCCCCCCAAAAATGTTGAGCACCAGCCGCCACTGCAGACAGCAATAAAAGCTGACAAGCATTCTAAGCCCTCTCCACTTAGTTATACTTTAATCCTAAACCCCAACCACAAATGTGATTCCCGTTTTGGTGATGTGCAGGGTAGTCATTCAGTAGCTGGTGGTGATCTTTCTATCTGAACATTGTACCAACACAAGGCGATGTGCCTGAGTGGCCACAGGCAAGATATCAGGTCTGAACACAAAGGGGAATGGGGTCCATCCTTAGCCTTGTCTAAGCTCCTACTGAGTATATGAGACTGTGATAAAGTTGATGGTACTTATTTGCCTCTAGCACTTTACCCTCTAAAATTAGTGGACTTCACTGTCTTAAATGTCTTAAACATTTAACTGGTCAGTTTGTAAAATGTTGAGGGCATTATCTTTGATTTTTTTAAGAGTAAACATTCCGTCAATTCAGGCCTATATACATTTCTGGTGTTGCATCAAACACTACCTAAAAAAGCCTTTTTTCAAGTTGAAATGAATCAGTTTGATTAAAAAATATGTTACCGTATTTGCCAGCGTATAAGACGACCCCCTAATTTTCCAGCTAAAATTATGGTTTTGCAATATACTCACCGCATAAGACGACCCCCTCTTACTAGTCATGCCTCGCCGCACCTCACTGTGCCATTACATGCCTCACTGTTCTATTGCATGCCTCACTGTGCCATTACATGCCTCACTGTGCCATCATTACATGCCAGACTGTGCCACCATTACATGCCAGACTGTGCCACCATTACATGCCTCACTGTGCCACCATTACATGCCTCACTCTGCCCCATTACATGCCTCGCTGTGCCACCATTACATGCCTCACTGTGCCACCATTACATGCCTCACTGTGCCACCATTACATGCCTCACTGTGCCACCATTAAATGCCTCACTGTGCCACCATTACATGCCTCACTGTGCCACCATAACATGCCTCACTGTGCCACCATAACATGCCTCACTGTGCCACCATAACATGCCTCACTGTGCCACCATAACATGCCTCACTGTGCCACCATAACATGCCTCACTGTGCACCATTACATGCCTCACTGTGCCACCATTACATGCCTCACTGTGTCACTACATACCTCACTGTGCCATTGCATGTCTCGACGATTCCTTACCTTATCCCTGACATGCAGAATCTCTCAGACCGCGGCCTGAAAAACGCCTCCAGTGTTAAAGGGGTCTTAAAGAATTGCTGTTTTTTCCATGTCATCCCTAAACTTGCATTAAAAAAATTTGATTTGTTAAATATCCCCATGTGGGAGCGTCCATCTCCCCCATGAGCTTCTCTGGCAATAGCTTGCCCATTAGCCTTGAAAATGGCCAGATCAATATCAGAATTTGCTCTCTGGGTGTCACTGCTAAGTTCGGATTTGATGAATTTCAAACAGGATTCAATGTACCCCCAGCAAATCAAATCCAGGCAGATTCACAAGTTTTTGTTCCCCTAATACAGAAGAATGCAGAACAGGAGATACCAAGTAGTCAAAAGTCCTTATCCGTATACTTGTATCGGTTTAGACACTCATAGTATCAAACCCATATGGCAGTAGTGTATTTAGGTTTTGTGCTGCCCTAGAACTAAACTCGTGCACCCCTTAATTCAGAAATGAACCCACCCCTTCCTGTCAAGGCCATACCCCTTGCTGTTTAAGATCGCCCTAAAATGTTCGAGTAGGCACACTAGTTCTGGGGGCCTGGGGCAATGGATTTCCTTAATTTGCATAGATTTCCTCTCACTTCCTGTTTGGCTATGGAGCAGGAAGTGAAGGGAAATCTCTGCAATGGGACAGGGATGGTAAAAAATAAACTGACAGGGGCTATAACCCTCCCTTTACTCTATCCAAAATGGAAAAAAAATATGTGTTGCCTATAGTTCTACTCTAATTTTCACAAGTTTCTGACAATTTTATAGAGAGGACAAATAAGATATATCATGCCGATGGTACAGCAGAAAACATATAGCGCAGTAAGAAAGGTTTGTGGTCCAGGATGATAGGACAGTCAAAATTAGAAGCAGCACCCCCCCCCCCACACACACACACACATTTGCGGAATGCCAGCCACCCGCGGACCTGAAGCAGTGCGGCCGCTTTATGGGGGTGCTTGACTAATTTGCCTTTCAGCCCAGTCTGCCCCATAAGACTGGTGCTACACTAAGGCGGCGTACACACGACCGAGAAACTCGAAGGGCGAAACACATCGTTTTCCCCATCGAGTTCCTTGTTTGGCTGTCAAAAAAACTAGTCGAGCCAAATTTTCCCATTGCCCGTCGAGGAAATAGAGACATGTTCTCTTTTTGGCTCGACGAGTTCCTCGACAGTTTTCTCGGCGAAAAGTGTACACACGACCGGTTTCCTCGGCAGAATACGTCTCCCATCAAGTTTCTTGCTGAATTCTGCCGAGAAAACCGGTCGTGTGTACGGGGCCTTACAGTGTGTAGCGCCAGCCGGTGGTGACTCTTTCCATGCTGCCCCCCTCAAAGTGCTGCCCTAGGCCTGGGCCTTGTCGGCCTAGGCCAGGATACAGCGTTGCCATACTGTATGGTAAACATAAAAACCAGGCATCTAGATTATTATAGAAAAAGGAATAGCCGGCTCCATGCTTCTTTTATAAAGAGATTCCTTTAAACCACAACTATTTTGGGTTACTTTAACTTGTGTAGCTTTACTAAATTATAAAATTTTATTTTTAACAAATGTCGGCTGCATGCCCAGAACTGGCTCCAGACTTCAAAGATTTATCACTATAGATTTCATGGAATTAATAAAAATTAGATGTTTATAGCACTCAGTCCTCAAAAGAGGATTTTTGGCACCACTTTAAAAGTCTTTTGGGCCAAGCTGATTATGTAAGAGGATGGACTTCGTCTATAGACTTTATAAGAACTGAAAATTCATAAGAGATAGAGGTTTCTTTCTTCCAGTTTTACACACTGACCCTTTTCATGTGCTCCGTGTGTCATACACTCTGTTGTGTCATCTTGGAATATAAGAACCGCTAAACCGTTTACAGCAGTTCCAGTGATCCTAACTTCTAAAGTTATCTATCAGAGAAGATACAAGAAATGGAGTCCACCACCATGAAAAAACTTTACTCTGATCACGTGCTTGATCCAAAAACTCTACTGGAAACTTACTTCTCACCAAGAACTCCAAAACTGCTTTTTTATGCGAGCACTGAATTTATAATGACTGCTCTTCACAAGGCTTTTAAGTCAGGTATGTGTTTTATATAGATCTGCCTGCATGTATGTTGTATATGTGTTGTCAGGGCCATCTTTTCCATTGGGAACACTGGGCTGTTGCCCGGGGGCCCCACTTGCCTGGGGGGCCCCACATGCCCAGTGATCCCAGTAAAAAATTGTGGAGAGCGGCGGGTCAGAACTTCATGTCAATAAAGAAATATGTTGTTTTACTTTTGTTTAATTTAAACACATTGCTAATAACACTAGCTATATGTTTATAGTTTAAATACTGACATTTGCACTGTTTGGCATTGAAAATTTTAATTTTAAGTACTTTTTTTGCAGTGCCAGTAAAAAATGTGGTTCTGCCAGTAAATGTCATGGTTTTTGTCAGTAAAAAATTCTCGTGTGTGATTGTGTAGACAGGGCCCCATTGCAGTGCATTGCCCGGGGGCCTATAATGCTCTTAAGATGCCACTGCGTGTTGTTGTTAATAAGAGGGAAAATTCAATATGAAGAGATTGGTGCTGTAGGGTTAGGTTAGCATTTGCGGGGTAAAATGATTAGTAAATAGCCAGGGCAGCCATCACAAATTTCGGGGCCCCTTACACAGCTTTAGGCAGGGCTCCGGGCAGGGCTAAGTGTAATCTCTCTCCTGACGCGATATAATAAGGGGGGGCTGGGGACCAACAGGCCCCTTACAGGTGTAATGATAAAAAAAATCTATTTAAAATAAAAACAAGATGGGGCCGCACGGGTCTGTAAGGGGCCCTGGGGACCTTTGGGTCCCTTACAGGTGTAATGCAAAAAAGAAATAAAGAAAAATAAATGGGAGGGGGGCCAGCCGAGCCTGGAAGGGGCCACGGGGACCTTTGGGCCCCTTTAGAGGTGTAATGCAAAAGCAAAGTAAAAAAGTATTTTAATTTTTTTTAAAAAAACATAAAAAAAACAGGAGGGGGGCCAGCCGGGCCCCTGGGAACCATCGGGCCCCTTACAGGTGTAATGCCTGTACCCAGAGATGTATTATGGCCTAGGCCGACAAGGCCCAGGCCTAGGGCGGCACTTTGCGGGGGGCGGCGAAAAAGCGACAGGAGGGAAGTAGGGGGGCAGGCAGATACGAGGTGAACGAATGAAGTGATGGGAGAGAAGAGGGTGGTATGGGGATATATGCTGGGGAGTGATTTGAGAGGGAAGAAGATATGTGCTAGTGGGGCGTCTGATTCCCCCCCCCCCCCACTAGCACATATCTTCTTCCCTCTCAAATCACTCCCCAGCACATATCCCCATACCACCCTCTCCCCCCTAATTAAAAGATGCTCTGCCCCCCTGTGCTCATCCCACCCTGTCCCCCTGTGCTCATCCCACCCTGTCCCCCTGTCCTCATCCCATGAAAATTACAGGACGGGTCTTAAAAAGGAAGGGGTCTGTCATATATAAAGTTAGGGGGTGCGCGAGGTTCACCAGGCCTAGGGCAGCACAAAACCTAAATACACCCCTGCCTGTACCCCCTTGATGGCGGCCCTGTAAACAGCATTGTGCTTTTCACATAAAAACTGACCAGCGTCCAGGTGGCCAGCTCCCTCACATACCTCACAACCCGTCCAGTACAGTAGTGGGTGGGGTATGAGATGCTTCTGAGATCATTCAGATTTCACTGATAAATGCATCTGACCTCCCAATGAGCTGCATTTCTTATTTCTCTTACATTTGTTATCACCGGATGACACTGGCGGCCGGTGCGCAGAAATTTGAGCAGTCGGTCCTCACCTACCTGTCAGCGGGAGATGGACAGGTAGGTGAGCAGGGGCCTCCTTACCTTATCAATCTGGCAATCAGAGCGGTGATCCCGATCTTCAACCTGCCAGCCACCAAGAAGACCGAGAGGGACAGATGCAGAGAGGGCATTGGGCTGGCACATGGGGCAGCTGCAGCTTAATGACGGGTGTGAGACAGATCCGGGACCAGTGGCAGGCAGAGAAGGATCTTGGCTGCTACTTCTCACTCCAGGAGCCAATGCATCCCCTCCCAGCCAAATAGGGAGTGGGTCCTGACTCCTCCCAGCCAATCGAGTCTCAGGAGCTGCTTCCTGATTGGCTGGGAGGAGAATCGGAAAGACAATAGCAAATAATAATTCGCTATTGTCCCACACTTGGAGGGCTTTGGGCGAGTGCTATGCATCCTGAGCCCAACCTTTTTTGAAGCCAATTAGAGCTTCGGGCTCTAATCATGTGCTTAAAAAAAGCATATTAAAATGTATGGGTCCTGCGCCCCTCATGTAGAGGGGCTGGACATATGGATTAGTGGGGGCGGCGCCCGTGTGCCCCCTATGGACAGGCCTGCCACTGGTAGATGAGTCAGGTCAGTCTTCAAGCTTTACTGCCTAATGCAGTGGAGTCCAAACTGTGGCCCTTTCCTTGCCTTTACTTGGCCCTTGAGGCACTATTCCTGCCATGGATAGAAGGAACTCTTCCCCCTCCACTGACAACAGCAGTGCGGCTCTAATCCTCCCACTGACACTGATGATGGGGCACTGTTCTTCCTAGTGACACCAACAATCAGGCACTATTCTTCCCACTGACACCAATGATGGGGCAATATTACTCGCACTGACACCAACAATGGGGCACCATTCCTCCCACCAATGCCAATTATGGGGTACTATTCCTACCACTGACACCAAAATTGGGGCAGCATTCTTCCTACTGATGCCAATGATGGGGCACTATTCATTCCACTGATACAAGTGATGGGGCACTACTCCTTCCACTGATGCCAATTATGGGGCACTATTTCTCCCACTGATACCAGTGATGGGACATGGTTTACTCTGAGGACCTTTTCTACTCACACTGGCTACAGTTTGCCCCCTCAGAGTCAATTGGCCTTTTGTTTTGGAAAGTTTGGAACCCCTGGCCTAATGGACTGTATGCTTTGTTTACTGCAGCCAATATCCTTGGCATCATACTAACTCTTCTGCCACATACTCACATTACATAGTCTTTGATAATAAACTATGCCACCTACAACCAATAGCATGGTTATAAAAAACAAACAACTAAAATGCACACAATAAACAGAAAGTTATTTGGAAAGATGCGCAGTGTAAGTCTTTGCGTCTCTTCCCTATTGCAGTATTAATTTGGAACCCCTGATCAATATTAGGACAAGAGTTGCCTATCTATAACATTTCCAAGAAAAGTTAATGTAGCACTACCCCCAAAGGAGCTGCTGGTTTAGATTTGGACCTGCCGTTACTTTACTGTTCACCATGTTTGTCCTAGGGGTCCTTCTTGAAGAGTTACAAATGTCCACACCAACACTTGGTTTCTTTTTCTTCAAGGGTTTTATTAAACAAGTTCCATTAGAGGGATAGAAAGTTAGGGAAGATTCGGGTACCTTGCTTTTGCAGATTGCGGGTATCATCTTAGATCCAGAGGACAAACTGTTCCCACACTGGATACAGCGACCACCGGATAGGCCTCTCTCACTGGCTAGCAGCCGGTGCGAAGCTTGTTCAAAAGTCTCTGCCACAGACTTGATGAATGCCATCGAGTCGCTACACGTCCTCTGCCACAGGACCATGCAGCCACACATGCACTTTTCAAAGTTCCAAAGAAATTACACAGCTCACTGTGCCAGGATTTTTCAGCCAAACCGGCCGCACAGCGAGGTAAGTTGGCCAAGATGCGTCCTCTAATTGAATCCTCAATTGTTCGGCTTCTTCCTGCAGAGAAGACGGCACAGGACCATCCCTGAAACCATGCCCAGAAACTCCTGGGCCTACTCTCAGTAAACGGAGCCTCGGGCCAGCAGGCCCCAAAACCAACAGCTGCTAACACATCCCTGAGGCCAGGAGGGCCCTCAGGTCAGGATCGGAAGACCTCGCCAGAACGGTGTCTGCCTCTTAAGTACCCCTCCCCAGAATGCACAGCGGAGGGGACCACACCACTGAGCTGCTTCTAGGCAAGAGGCACCCAATACACGCAGTCCATTGCAGTTCCAACCTTGACCCCTTGTGACAGCGATACCCACAGTCAGGTGGAAGATGCGCAATGCAGCCTAGATGGAACAGAGACCCAAAATTTGGCATAGAATTTTGAGCTAAACTACAACTAAATTTACAAATAGTGCCTACTCAACAGGAGCAGGGCGCTACATTAACTGCCAGCCGACCAGCCGCCGTATAACAGTTATACGGCGGCAGGTCGGCTCTGCTGGGCGAGATCACGTAGCTATACGTCACCTCGCTGAGCAGCCAATAGGGGCATGCTCGCCCCTGACGCCGGCACACATGCCCGGTGGTTGCGATCACCGCCGGGCACCCGCGATTGCTCGTTACAGAGCGAGAACCAGGAGCTGTGTGTATAAACACACAGCTCCCGGTCCTGTCAGGGGGGGAAATGTCTGTTCATACAATGTATAAACAGCAATTTGTAATTTCCCCATGTCACTCCCATCCCCCTTCAGTTAGACCACACCTAGGGAACATGATTGACATCTTCCTCGACCCCTAGTGTTAACCGCTTCACTGCCAGTGGCATTTTTACAGTAATCAATGCATTTTTATAGCACTGATCGCTGTAAAAATGCCAATGGTCCCAAATATGTGTCAAAAGTGTCCGAAGTGTCGTCCATAATGTTGCAGTACCAAAAAAAAAAAAAAAAAAACGCTGATCGCCGCCATTACTAGTAAAAAAAAGATATTAAGAAAAATGCCATAAAACTATCCTCTATTTTGTAAATGCTATAACTTTTGCGTAAACCAAACAATAAATGCTTATTGTGTATTTTTTTTTAACGAAAAATATGTATAAGAATACATATCAGCCAAAACTGAGGAAAAATTTTTTTATTTTATATATTTTTGGGGGGATATTTATTATAGCAAAAAGTAAAACATTTTCATTTTTTTCAAAATTGTTGCTCTACTTTTGTTTATGGCGCAAAAACTAAAAACGGCAGAGGTGATCAAATACAACCAAAAGAAAGCTCTATTTGTGGGGGAAAAAAGGACACCAATTTTGTTTGGGAGCCACGTTGCACGACCGCGCAATTGTCAGTTAAAGCAACGCAGTGCCGAATCACAAAAAGTGGCCTGGTCTTTGACCAGCAATATGGTCCGGGGGTTAAGTGGTTCATATAAACCCAAACATTAACAGACTTCCAGATAAAAACCTGTCTAAATAAAAAGTCCTTTCCTCTCTCCTTGCTTTGAGTGACAGGTTATTTACATATCTAGCTTGGACATGTTTATCATATGTTATGTTATGTTTATCATAATATGAGGTGATCCACAGTTCATTGTATATTACCAGGATGTGTTATGTGGGGGAGGGGTGGATTTCTCACTTTTTATACTGTGGATCACCTCATATTATGATAAAGATAACATATGATAAACATGTCCAAGCTAGATATGTAAATCACCTGTCACTCAAAGCAAGGAGGGAGGAAAGGACTTTTTATTTGGACAGGTTTTTATCTGGAAGTCTGTTAATTTTCACTGAGCAATAAAAGAGGATTTCTCAGCGCTGGATTAACTCTGTGTGGCAAGACTGGGCACAGATGATAGGAAATCTTATACTCTACACTGTGACATCAAAAAAAAAAAATGCATTCACGTGTTGTCTAATATGGTATAATGAACCCTACAGATACTGTAAGGCCGTGTACACACGATCAGACATGTCCGACGAACCATTTTCATCGGACCAGGCTGAAGTGGTCTGTTGGTCTGATGTGCGTACACACCATCGGACCAAAATCCCCTTGGACCAGAACGCGGTGACGTAGAACACAACGACGTGATGAAAAAACAAAGTTCAATGCTTCCAAGCATGCGTCGACTTGATTCTGAGCATGCGCGGGATTTTGGTCAGATGATTTTGTGTACTAACCATAGAACATGTGCGACGGACAGGTTTCCAGCAGACAGGTTTCAAAGCATGTTTAGAAACTTTTGTCCGCTGGAAAACGGTCCGATAGGCCGTACACACCATCGAACATGTCTGCGGACCAGTTTCAGCGGACATGTTCGATCGTGTGTACGCTGCCTTAGAAATATCAAACAGACTTAAAGCACAACAATGCCAAAACTGTACCACAACCCGACCTATGGCTCAATATAAGAGTAACTTCCTTACCTGTGAGTACCTGACCCAGGGCCGTCTTTAACCCCTTCAATACTGGGCTTTAAAACCCCCTTTCATACCGGGCCTATTCTGGCACTTTTCTCCTACATGTACAAATCATCATTCTTTTGCTAGAAAATTCCTCAGAATCCCCAAACTGTATTAATATGTTTTTTTTTTTGCATACACCCTAGGGAATAAAATGGCAGTCATTGCAACTTTTTATCTTGCACGGTATTTGCGCAATAATTTTTCAAACGCCTTTTTTTGTAAAAAAAAATGGTTTCATGGATTAAAAAATAACAACACAGTAAAGTTAGCCCAATTTTTTTGTAAAATATGAAAGATGATGTTACACCGAGTAAATAGATACCTAACATGTCATGCTTTATAATTGCGCACACACATGAAATGGCGCCAAACTTCGTTACTTAAAAATCTTCATAGACGATGCTTTTGATTTTTTATAGTTTACCAGTCTAGAGTTACAGAGGAGATCTAGTGCTAGAACTGTTGCACATGCTCTAGCGCACGCAACGACACCTCACATGTGTGGTTTGAACGACGTTTACATACGTGGACGGGACTTACGTGTGCATTCGCTTCTGAGCGCGAGGTCCTCTTTAAGGAGAGATGCGGGGTAAATAAGACCCCACATCTCTCCTCCAGGCTGGAAAAAATGAGATTGTGAAAAAAAAATTCACGGATCTCATTCTTACTAGCCGCAATTGCAGTTTGTTTACTTACGGGTACGTCATCACATCGCGCCCGGGCCTCCGACGGTCATAGAGATGACCATCAGTCATCTCTATTCTGCACACCCGGCGATCCTCTCTCCGGACCCCCGATGGGACAGGAGAGCCCGGAGAAGCAGCGGATGGCGGCGGGAGGGGGGGGATGTCCCCTCCCGCCACCTGTAATAACGATCAAGCGGCGGAACCGCCACTATGATCATTCTTACGGTGCGCAGGATCGCCGCCGGAAGAAAATTATATCTGAATGATGCCTCTAGGTGCAGGCATCATTCAGATATCCCAGCACAAAGTACAGGACGTCACATGATGTCCACCCGGGATAACAGATCCCCTTTTTGGATGTCATTTGACGGCGTGCGGGTATTGAGTGGTTATTATTGATTGGACTTTGGCCAAAAAATTTCTTGTGGCCCCCCATGCAATTTTGGTCCCCATCTGAGACATACAATAAATATCAGTTAGATTTAAAAACAGTTTACTGTATCAGCTCAGGCAGTGATTGCAATTGGTTGCCAGAGGTTACAGCATATCATTACCACTTACTGACTGGTTGCTAGAGGTTACAGCACACATTATGGCTCACTGATTAGTTGCTAGAGGTTACAGCACACATTACAGCTCACTGATTAGTTGCTAGAGGTTACAGCACATGATTTCTTCTTGTTGATTGATCTAGAGATTACTGTACAGTAAATACTGCTCAATGATTGGTTGTTAGAGGTTACAGCACATCATCTCTTTACTGCAGAGGGGCATGATATACATATGAATGGCCTCAGCTATTTACATGTGTATGCTGCTGGTATTTACATATGAATGCTCTCGTTATTTACATATGAATGCCAATGTGATTTACATATGAATGCTCATGTGATTTACATATGAATGCCCCCTTTATTTACATATGAATGGTCCCGTTATTTATAAACACTGGGTCTGCAGATAAGTCATCTGTACACAACAATAGGGCAGAGCTGGGCAGCATTAGTAGCAGCACTTCATACTGAGCTATCAGGACACAGCACAGGACTAAATCTTCAAAGGACAAAGGAATTTAAACTGGGATAGTTGACAAGTATGAGGCAGCTGCTTTGGGCCACACAACAATGACAGGGCCCAGGCTGGCTGCCCTTTTTGCCCTGCCTTAAAGACGGCCCTGACCTGACCCTATGCTAGACATTATGGTGGAACCCCACCCTGTTTATACAAGCTTTGGACACTGGTCATAGCAATTTTATATGAGACATGGCTGTCTTATTAATTTCTTTGACAATGGAGGTTTTGTTGCTAATGCAGGATTTCACAGGAATGCTTTTTACATAATTATTAGGTATTTTACAAATGTAATGAATGCATTGATCTCTCTTTATAGGTTTGGTTAAAGGGAAACATTTGATTGACATTAGCCTTGGCCCCACCATCCATCACCTGGCAGCAATATGCGAGTTCTTGGAAGAAATTACTGTTCTAGAATTGAATGATTCTTGTGTCAAGGAACTGGAGAAATGGTTACATAAACAACCAGATGCTCATGATTGGTCACATGTCTCAAAGGTTATGAAGGAGATAACCGACAGCAGGTTTTGTATCAAACTTTATTTATTAGTCTTTTTTTTATTAACGTTTTACAGTAAAAGAGAACTACCCTGCATCTGAGCACCACAAACCAAAAACACTATTTAATTCCTTTTTAATATTCAAAGCAAACTCACTCATCCATCTACACTATATTTCCAAAAGTATTGGGACACCTGTCTTTACACGCACATGAACTTTAATGGAATCCCAGTCTTAACCACTTCAATACCGCGCCTATTCTGGCACTTCTCTCCTACATGTACAAGTCATCATTCTTTTGCTAGAAAATTACGCAGAACCCCCAAACATTATATATGTTTTTTTAGCAGACACGGACACCATAGGGAATAAAAAGACAGTAATTTCAACTTTTTATCTTGCACGGTATTTGCGCAATAATTTTTCAAATGCTTTTTTTTGGAAAAACAATGGTTTCATGAATTAAAAAATAACAAAACAGTAAAGTTATCCCAATTTTTTTGGTAAAATATGAAAGAATATGTTACACCGAGTAAATAGATACCTAATATGTCACACTTTAAAATTGTACACACTCATGGAATGACGCCAAACTTCGGTACTTAAAAATCTCCATAGGCGACATTTTGAAAATGTTTACAGGTTACCAGTTTAGATTTACAGAGGAGGTCTAGTGCGAGAAATGTTGCTGGCACTCTAATGCACGCGGCGATACCTCACATGTGTGGTTTGAATGGCGTTTACATATGTGGGCGGGACTTATGTGTGCGTTTGCTTCTGCGCACGAGCTACCGTGGATAGGGGCATTTAATTTTTTTTTTTATTATTAGTATTATTTTACTCCTTTATTTTTATTTTTTTACACTTTACATTTTTAACACTTTTATTCCTATTACAAGGAATGTAAACATCCCTTGTAATAGGAAATGTGTGTGACAATAGACACACACAGCCGGCCCGCAGCTGTGCCCCCATAGCAAGTGGCTTGCTATGGGAGCACACAAAAAAAAGGAGCCAAGAGTGCCATTGGGGGACCTCAGAAAGGGAAGTTTGGGGTACAATACCATTGCAAAGAGCAGTTAAGTATGACATGTCTGTTAGTTTTTTTTTAAAAAAGCCTTTACAACCACTTCAGCACAGTTGTAGATTTCTTATTTTATTCCTTAAAACATATTTATTTTTTGAATGAAAATTCTTAATAAACATATAATAAAAAAAACATATATATTTTTTTTACATTCAACTAGTATAGGTACAGTATATGAATTTGTCCTTATATCAGCCTCTTGTCATACCTTGTATAGCAGTTCTGTGACTGGGAGACGAAGAGCAGAACTAATGCCGCGTACACACGACAATTTTTTTAATTCGTCATTAAAAACGATCATGTGTAGGCTCCAGAGCATTTTTGGCGATTTTCGTGGGATTGGGAGGTAACCCAATCCCACCCTAAGACCCCTTTCACACTGGGCGTTTTTCAGGCGCTTTAACCACTTCAATACTAAGGACGTCAATTGACGTCCTGGCTTTCAGTGGGGATATCTGAATGATGCCTGCAGCCACAGGCATCATTCAGATATCCATCTCTTCAGGCGGCGAATCCCTGCACCATAAGAATGATCATAGCGGTGGTTCCGCCGCTTGATCGTTCTTATAGGCGGCGGGAGGGGACACCCCCCCTCCCGCCGCCATCCGGTGCGTCTCCGGGCTCTCCTTTGCCATCGGAGACCCAGAGAAACGATCCGCCACCGTCCGCTGTAAACCATAGAGTAGACTGGTGACCAGATGGTCACCAGTCATCTCTATGATCGTCGGAGGCCCGCGCGCAATGTTATGACGTCACGCCCGGGTCCTGGAATGTAAACACAGCCGCAATCGCGGCTGAAAGCATTAGATCGGTGAATTTTTTTTCACGATCTAATGCTTTCCAGCCTGGAGGAGAGATGTTGGGTCTTATTGACCCCGCATCTCTCCATAAAGAGTTCCTGTCACACACATTCCTATTACAAGGGATGTTTACATTCCTTGTAATAGGAATAAAAGTGATCAAAAAAAAAAAAAAATGTCAAAAAAAGTTTAAAAATAAAATAAATTGTGTAAAATAAAAAAAATAATAATAAAAAAACTATTTTTAAACGCCCCTACCCCCGGTAGCTCGCGCTCAGAAGTGAACGCACGCGTAAGTCCCGCCCACATATGTAAACGCTGTTCAAACCACACACGTGCGTTAGAGCACCAGCAACAATTCTAGCACTAGACCTCCTCTGGAACTCTAAATTTGTAACTTGTAAAAAAAAAATAAGCGTCGCCTATGGAGATTTTTAAGTACTGACGTTTGGCGCCATTCCATGAGTGTGCGCAGTTTTAAAGCGTGACATGTTAGGTATCTATTTATTCGGCGTAACTTCATCTTTCACATTATACCAAAAAATTGGGCTAACTTTACTGTTTTGTTCTTTTTTAATTCACAAAACCGTTGTTTTCCCAAAAAAAGGCATTTGAAAAATGATTGCGCAAATAATGTGCGGGATAAAAAGTTGCAATGGCCAGCATTTTATTCCCTAGGGTGTCTGCTAAAAAAACATATATAGTGTTTGGGGGTTCTGAGTAATTTTCTAACAAAAAAATTATGATTTATGCATGTAGGAGAAGTGCCAAAATAGCCCCGGTATTGAAGCGGTTAACGTAAGGGATGTAATTTTTTTTTTTTTTCAGTTTAATTGCCATTACAACGGGCGGGAACTTCCGCTGCCCACTGTGATGGCAACCCTGTCATTTAAGGCGCTGTTCGCCGTAAACTACAGAGCATGCGCGGGAACGAGCGGTGAATGCTGGGAGTGCAGCTTTCACTGCATCCCAGAAAACAATGCTTGTGGGCTTCACATGCCTACAAGCAAGATGGAAACGGCTGGGAGGTGATTTTATAAATTCATCTTCCATACAAGAAACGGATTAAAAACACATAAATTGTAAATATTATGTTAGGACAAGGAAAGTGTCTGAATGGACGCTCAAGGTACACTGGCTCGAGTATAAGCCGAGAGGGGTATTTTCAGCCCTAAAAAAGAGCTGAAAACTCGACTTATACTCAAATATATACAATATATTGATAATGTTAATACACTTAAAGTATAACTAAATTGTGAAGTGGAAGGAAAATGAGAAATGGTTTTCAATTCTTTTTGCGGTGTACATTTGTATTCGGCCCCCCTGAGTCAATACTTTATAGAACCTCCTTTCACTGCAATTACAGCTGGAAGTCTTTTGGGGGATGTCTCTACCAGCATTGCACATCTAGAGAGGGACATCTTTGCCCATTCTTCCTTGCAAAATATTTCAAGCTCTGTCAGATTGGATAGAAAGTGTCTGTGAACAGCCATTTTCATGTCTTGCCACAGATTCTCAATTGGATTTAGGTCTGGACTGTGACTCGGCCATTCTAACACATGAATATGCTTTTGATCTAATCCAGTGGTCCCCAACCTTTTTGGCACCGGGGACCAGCGTTGTTGAAGAAAATTGTGCCAAGGGGGGGGGGGGGGTGGCTGTATGTGCCTTTTCGTGGGCAATGGCTGGTGTTAGCGCTTCAATCATCCCGGCACCATGATTAATATGGTGTCAGGATGATTGAAGCGCATTATTTCAATGAAATAGTTCAACTCACCATAATGCAGAATGTGCCAAAGTGTCACTTGCCACATCACCTGCCACCAGATACGGATTGTCACTTGCCACATCGCCTGCCTTCATATGCAGCTTGTCACTTGCCACGTTGCCTGCCACCAGATGCATTTTGTCACTTGCCACCTCGCCTGCCACCAGATGCATTTTGCCACTTGCCATGTCACCTGCCACCAGATGCGGAGGGTCACTTGCCAAGTTGCCTGTCACCAGATGCATTTTGTCCCTTGCCACATCGCCTGCCACCAGATTCAGATTGTCACTTGCCGGGTCACCTGTCATCAGATGCAGCTTGTCATTTGCCACCAGATGTGGATTGTCACTGCAGTGGTGGCAGCACAGGTGTAGGGTTGTGAGCATACAAAGTCTTTTTTTTTTTTCCATGATAGACCAAAGCATGTTTTTTTTTTTTCTTTACAGAATTATAGCAGCCCGCTTTGAGCGGGGAAGAGCGGCGATGCAGGTGGGCGATGGGAGATGATGTCATCTCTCTTCTCGCTCGCCTCAGTATAGGAGCCCCGCTGTGAGCACGGCACAGCAGTGATGTGGGCGGGCGGGCGATGGGAGATGATGTCATCTCTCTTCTCGCTCGTCTCAGTATAGAGGCCCCGCTGTGAGCACAGCACAGCAGTGATGCAGGCAAGCATTGGAGATGTCATCTATCTGCCCACTCCGCCGTCGCACATCAGGCAATGTAGCCTTCACGGCCCAGCTGCAATCAGGCCACGGCCCGGCAGTGGGCCGCGGACTGGGGGTTGATGACCCCTGATCTAATCCATTCCATTGTAGCTCTGGCTGTATGTTTAGAGTTGTTGTCCTGCTGGAAGGTGAAACCTCTGCTCCAGTCTCAAGTCTTTTTGCTGATTTTAACAGGTTTTCTTCTAAGATTGCTCTGTATTTGGTTTCATCCATCTTCCCATCAACTCTGAGCAGCTTCCCTGTCCCTGCTGAAGAAAAGCATCCCCACAACATGATGCTGCCACCACCATGTTTCACTGTGGGGATGGTGTGATCAGGGTGATGTGCAGTGTTAGTTTTGTTGTCTCATCAGTCAATTCTTGTCTCATCTAACCAGAGCACCTTTTTCCACATGTTTGTTGTGTCCCCCACACGGTTTCTTTTAATAATGGCTTTCCTCTTGCCACTTTAGCAAGGTCTCCGGCCTCCTTCAGTCTAATGAGAACCTCCAGGGCCAGTGATAGCTGACATTTTTCTGTATATGGTGGGTTGTGAGGCATGGTGCGTGTAATGCAAGTTAGATTCAGGGGCGCCAGACACCTCCGCCGGCTGGGTCCCTGGCTTGACACCTGCTGAATTTTCCCCGATTCTTCACCATCCCCGATTGGTGAAAATACTGCTCCGGTACTTGCTTCAGCGACTCACTGTGGTCCCTGGTAATAAGGTGGTTGGTCCTTTAGTGGCGACAGCTTCCCCTCTACATTCGACCATGACAGGTTCTCCGGCTTGCAGATCCGTCAATTGTGGTTGGACTGCAAGCCGCAATCTCAACCCTGCGATGCTCTTTTGCTTCCCGATAGGCCCTTAAACAGCCTAGCAGCCAGATGGGACAGGGATAGGCCCAAACTCCAGCCTAGCAGCCTGGGTAATACAACACACGTCCACCGAGACAGCCATCCAGGTGGCACTGAACACTGATCAACTGACTCAACCCAAATATCTAGGTTCTCCCAGCAGGCCAATGGATTTAAAAAAAACCTGCCCATTGCCCGAGTTACCCCATATACTCCTAATCTGACCTTGCATTGCTCTTCTCGGACCTAATGGCACCAGGCACCCGGCCACCTAGCGGCAGAATAGAAAAGTGCAGCAATTGCAGACTTAGGGAGAAATCAATTGATCCCTAACAATGAGCCAAGGTAACTACACCTAGCTGGTAAATTTAGGAGCAATCCTGCCTAAACACCAGGGTGCTACACCATTCTTCCATAAAAGCACGATTTGTGGAGAGCACGACAGATAGTTGTCCTGTGGACAGATTCTCCCACCTGAGCTGTGGATCTCTGCAGCTCCTCCAGAGTTACCATGGGCCACTTGGCTGCTTCTCTTATTAATGATCTCCTTGCCCGGCCTGTCAGGTTGGGTGGATGGCCATATCTTGGTAGGTTTGCAGTTGTGCCATACTCTTTCCATTTTCGGATGATGGATTGAACAGAGCTCTGTGAGATGTTCAAAGCTTGGGATATTTTTTTTTTATAGCCTAACCCTGCTTTAAACTTTTCCACAACTTTATCCCTGACCTGTCTGGTGTGTTTGGCCTTCATGATGCGGTTTTCTTACTGAGGTTCTCTAACAAACCTCTGAGGGCTTCATAGAACAGCTGTATTTATACTAAGATTAAATTACACACAGGTGGACTCTATTTACTAATTAGATGACTTCTTGAGGCAACTGGTTCCACTAGATTTGGTTAGGAGTATCAAAGTAAAGGGGGCTGAATACAAATGCACACTATACGTTTGACATATTTATTTGTAACAAATGTTGAAAACCATTTATCATTTTCCTTCCACTTCACAATTATGTGCCACTTTGTGTTTGCCTATCACATAAAATTCCAATAAAATACATCACGTTTTTTGGTTGTAACTAGGGTTGTCCCGATACCACATTTTTAGGACCGAGTACAAGTACCGATAATTTTTTTCAAGTACTCGCCGATACCGAATACCAATACTTTTTTTTAATCTCATGTGACAGCGGCACATGTGTCAGTAGTTTTTTTTTTTTGTTTTATCTTTAACAATTAGTTTTTTTAATTTTTATTTATTTATGTTTTTTTTAAGGGGGGGGGGGTGGACTGTGTCAGTGTGTTTTTTCTTAGAATTGTTTTTATTTTCTACAATCATGTTTTTTTTTTTTTTATTATTATTTTTTCAGCCCTGTTGGGGGGCTTTGGTGAGATATCAGGGGTCTTAACAGACCTCTGACATCTCCCCTTTGAGACAGGGAAAGGGAATAGGGACACATGTTCCCCAGTCCCTTTCTCAGCAGCTGCACTGAAAATGAATGGAGAGAAGACAGCGTCTTCTCTTCATTCATAAACTGAAACATAATCACAGTTTACAATGTTTCAGTTATGTGAATAGACAGAGTCAGTAATCAATGACTCTGTCTATTCGGAACAGTAAGGAGACAGATTTACCAGCTCCTACCACTCTCTATCCTGACATTTCCAGGGGGTGGAGGAGGAGCACGAAAGGGAGAGAGAAACACGGGGGGGCAAGGAGGCAGAGAGAAACACAGCGGGGGACATGGAGGGAGGGAGACAGACTGCAGCAAAATAGAGGGGGGCTAGAGGACACGGGACACTCAGCGGTGATCGTGTGTGGGGAAGTTACAAGCACCGATCACCGCTGATTTTAAAGCAGTTGAAAACCGCGAGGGGGGTGTAGAGAGAAGCAGAGAAATTACTTTTAAATCCATACAGCGGTGATCGGTGCTTGTAACTTCCCCACGCACTGATCACCGCCGACAGTACAAGTATCGGGTCAAGCATCGGGAGCATTAGCCCGAGTACAAGTATCGGTACTAGTATCGGTATCAGGACAACCCTAGTTGTAACATGACAAAATGTGGAAAATTTCAAGGGGTATGAATAATTTATTAAGGCATTGTATAACCCTGGTCAGTTTTAATTGTCTGTGCCCCCATTAGGGAGATTCATCCTCTCTATTTGTCCTGTTTACCATTATCATTAAAAGAGAAATTAAAAAAGAAAATCCCAAATTTTGGGTTGTCTCCAGAAAAGTAATAGAGGGGGAATCCTTCTGGTGACTTGGATAACAAGTGGACAAGGTTGGGACTTTATATGAGATGCGATTTAAGCAATATGCAATTAATTATAAACATGGGAAAAAAAAAATATATATATATAACCATGTGACCAGGCTCAAAGTTGTCAACCAAAAAGCACTAAACCAAATTAATCTGTCTAACTGATGTAAGTAAAAAAAAGAGGTTTAGTTGCAAGCATTTGCAAATACCTGGGAAGCTGCAGCGCCAACTCCACGGCACTCTGCATGGCTGCAGTCCTAACTATAAATTTAGGGTCTCCTGAAAGGAAGCCCAGGTGTGCTAATCAACAGGCAGAGGACAGGTGAGGACCTAAAACCCGCCCCTACCTATAGTTGGTATGGAAAACGCGAGCACTGGAAAACAAAAGAAAAAAAAAAGTAGGAGTGGAACAAGGACTGCCCGACAAACCAATATACCACCAGACTAAAAGCAGACCAACTCAAACTGGGTCTGCCAGTAAAAAAATGACAATGCATAAATAAACTGATCAGTGGTAAATCTGTGCAGGCACTCCATTCCACTCCTAAATCACATATCCATCCCTGGATAGTGTTCAAAAAAAGAAGGGGGGTGGGACTTTATATGAGGCATATAGAGATTTTACCATAGGCCTCCATCCCTGTAAATGTCCCACCCTCCTTCTTTTTTTGAACACTATCCAGGGATAGAGATGTGATTCTTTTTCTTCTTTTTTTTTTCTTTTTCTTTTGTTTTCCAGTGCTCTCGTTTGCCATACCAACTATAGGTAGGGGCAGGTTTTAGGTCATCACCTGTCCTCTGCCTGTTGATTAGCACACCTGGGCTCCCTTTCAGGAGACCCTAAATTTATAGTTAGGCTCCTTACACACGGAGCGGTCCGTTTTTCGGTCCGCTCCGTGTGTCCGTCAGCTCAGCGGGGGGTCTCCGCTGAGCTGTCGGGCCGACAGGGCGGTCCCTGCACACTGTGCAGGGACTGCCCCGTCTCTCCTCCGCTCTCCCCTATGGGGAGTCGGATTGAAACGGACCGTCTGTCCGTTTGCATCCGATCCGTTTGGCTGGACGGAAGAAAAATAGGACATTCTTCCGTCCGCAAAAACGGATGCGGATCTGGCGGACGTTAGCGGATGCATCATCCACTAACGGATCCGCTCCCATAGGGGTTCATTACAAGTCCGTAAACGGACTTGTAATGAACGGATGAACGGTCCGCTAGTGTGAAAGGACCCTAAGGACTGCAGCCATGCAGAGTGCCGTGGAGTTGGCGCTGCAGCTTCCCAGGTATTTGCAAATGCTTGCAACTAAACCTCTTTTTTTACTTACATCAGTTAGACAGATTAATTTGGTTTAGTGCTTTTTGGTTGACAACTTTGAGCCTGGTCACATGGTTATATATATATTTTTTCCATGTTTATAATTAATTGCATATTGCTTAAATCGCATATTGCTACAATCGCATCTCATATAAAGTCCCAACCTTTTCCACTTGTTATCCATTTACAGGGATGGAGGCCTATGGTAAAATCTCTATATGCCTCATATAAAGTCCCACCTTCCTTCTGGTGACTTAGGGGTCCCCAAGAAATCCCAATTAATTTGTAGGAAATTCCTCTCACTTCCTGTTTGGCTAAGGGCCACAAAGTGAGGCCGCGTACACACGATCGGTCCAACCCAATGAGAATGATCCGACGGACCATTTTCATCGGGTCACCGCTAAAGTGGCCTGATGGTCTGATGTGCGTACACACCCTCAGTCCAAAAACTGATCGTGTCAGAAGGCAGTGACGTAAAACACAACGACGTGCTGAAAAAAAATAAGTTCAATGCTTCCAAGCATGCGTCGACTTGATTCTGAGCATGCGCGGGTTTTTGAACCGATGCTTTTGCTTACTAACCATTGGTCTGGACCGATGGTCAGGCGTCCATCAGTCCGATTTTAAAGCAAGTTTTAAAACTTTGGTCCGAAGGACGACGGACCAATGGGCCGTACACACGGTCGGTTTGGACCGATGAAACTGCCCTTCAGTCCATTTTCATCGGTTTGGACCGATCGTGTGTACGCGGCCTCAAGGAAAATCTCTGCAATGAAACACAGATGGCTCTATCCAAAATTAAAATAAAAGTTTTGCCCAGAGTTCTACTTCAATGATTTTTATGATGATGTTATTACTGATTTTGAACTTTCCGTGTTTGTATTTTTCAGGGATAGCTGGCAAGCCAGAGAGGAAATATTAAGAGCTAAACTGGCACACATCAGTAAATGTGACTTCACAGAAGAAAAGCCCACAGGGTCACTGGTATTGCCGAACGCTGACTGTCTCCTCAGCATGTGGGCACTACAAGCCATCAGCAAAGACCAAGAGGCTTACCTCAAGAACCTAAAGAAGTTCTCCTCCTACATTAAGCTGGGAGGATATCTCTTGATCTATGGCGATATCAACGTGACTTTTTTTACCACTGGGGAGCACAAATACCATCTCTTGACACATGAGGATTTTGTAAAAAAGGCTTTAACTGATGGAGGCTTCAAAGTTTTACAGTACGACAATGTGGAGAGGAAAACTGCAAAGGATCTTGTAGATGTCGAGAAATCGTTCTTTGTCATTGCCCAAAAAGTGAAGGAAGTGTAGACATGGACAAAGACCCCCACTCACCGAATTCCTCAATCTGAATTTGCCACTCAAATCTGCACGAATGCGATTTGTTCCAGTAGCTGTCCGTCTATGGAAAACAATCAGGATTCATCTAGACCAGCAGCTCACATACTGTACATTTACCACATACCCATCACTTTCTATTTCTCAATATTTGCCAGGTGCATCATGTAGCGCTCACCCCCGTAGGAGCCCACTGATAAGGTGCCTAGGTTCTTTCCCAGTGGTCGCACCCACAGCCAGGTACATGGTCAAAATCACTAATTTGGCTCAATAATCAGTCTAGGTGGATTCAAATTTGGATGGGTGCAGGGTAACTGTGGGGAACTCCAGCAACTTTAACCACTTAAGCCCCAGACCATTTGGCTGGCCAAAGACCAGGCTACTGTTCGCGATTCGGCAAATCAAGCTTTCTTTTGGTGGTATTTGTTTACCTCTCCGGTTTTTATTTTTTGCGCTATAAACAAAAATACAGCGACAATTTTGAAAAAAAAAACAATATTTTGTACTTTTTGCTATAATAAATATCCCCCAAATTTTTTTTTTTAAAGACATTTTTTTTCTCAGCTTAGGCAGATATGTATTCTTTTACATATTTTTGGTTACAAATATCGCAAAAAGTGTATATTGATTGGTTTGCGCAAAAGTTATAGCGTCTATAAAATAGGGGATAGTTTTATGGCATTTTTATTATTATTATTTTTTTACTAGCAATGGCGGCGATCTGTGATTTTTATCATGACTGTGACTTTATGGCCGACACATTGGACACTTTTGACACATTTTTGAGACCATTGTAATTTTTACAACGATTTGTGCTATAAAAATGCACTGATTACTGTAAAAAAATGTCACTGGCAGTGAAGGGGTTAACCACTAGGTGGCGCTGAAGGGGTTAAGTGTGTCCTAGGGAGTGATTCTAACTGTTGGGGGGGGAGCCACCCCTGATCACTGGAACAGTAGATCATTGACATGTCACTAGGCAGAAGAAGGGAATATCTTGTTTACAAGCCTTTGCCTCTGCCTTTGCCGACCGCAATCGCAGGCTGCCAGGGAACATCGAGTTCCCGGGACCTGGGAGCACACTCACTAGGCAAGCGTCCACTGGGCGGCAAATTTTAAAGGGACGTACAGGTACACCCATTGGCCCGCCTGTGCCATTGTGTTGATGTATATGTGTGTGCGGTGGTCGGCCAGTGGTTAAGCAGTAACTTGAGGACACTAGTCTTCCTCCTAAGAACCTGAGCACAGTCCTTGCTTGCAGCAAATATTGGGCTGAGCTTTACCAGGACACCGTAGACAATGTTTCTGACTCTAGCATAAGAGGGATAGTAGCAGCACAATCACTGGGATCTCGTACACGGGTCTGTACTGACTAATGTTCTTTGATAATTGGATGCCTCCAATATCTTCCAGACACCTCTTCCATGATTCTCCAAACCAGATCCCAAAAAGAAAGTCCCTCTTTCAGCTCCAGAAAACTTTTAGGAAAATAGACCCCCCAGCTGATGAAAAGCAGACCCCCTAGCTGATGAAAAGCAGACACATAGCAGGCCTACCCAGAAGAGAATAACCCCTCCAGCCAGAATTCGGACAACTTCACATTTTGCTTTGTTAAAATAATGTTTGGAGACTGACTAAACCGTGTGAAATAGAATGCATGGACAAGCCTGTAACTGCTTCAAATCTATAGTAGAATTCAAATCTTTAAGGCCGTGCTCTATGATCCAATTTTCCAATTCTCTCTTCCCCCCCAGTGATAAACCAATTCCACTTTTTAATATGGCAAAGAGAAGGTAGACCCTAGTCACCAAAATGCTTTCAAATGGCAAGCTACCTTCTCTAGCCCAAATTCTACCCTTCTTCAATAACCAACACGCGGCATGGATGAAACACTCACAACGAACCCACTTCCTGGATTCTCTGACACCACCTAATTTATTATCCTGAATCGTCACCGATTTTGAGGAAATACTGTAACAGACCTGAACATACGGATGAATGAAAGTAATCCTGCGCCTGCCAAGTCTATGGGTCGTGGTACAGCAGCAAGCACTGAAGAGGATATCAGAACCCAAGTGGAATAAAAGACCTGAACATACAATGTCTACCCTACCAACTACTACTTCAGGAAATCCATTCCAAAGGCCCAAAATTCATCTTCCGACATGGCAGACAAAGATAAGATGAAATGTTTCAATGGTCCACAGGGCTGGATTTTACCTCATATTTTTGACAAAGTAAATAGAGTTGTGAATATCCTAATATGAGGCCTTTGAGTCAAGTTCGAGAGGAGAGCAGAACCCTAGAGAGACCTATACCGCCCGCCCTTTCCTTTTATTTTTAATTGAATTTTTTTTCTGGTCTGGTGCCTCTTTTTGAGTCCCCCCTCCTTAGGGGTGTTTACTATTCATCAGTGCACTATGTACTGTTCTTTCCCTGATGTTTGGATACAAACACAATATTTTTCCTAGGTTATACTTTTCACCTGATCTTGAATTATTTAATGTTCATTACCCTAACTTAACTATTTAATTATTTTTATTTAATTAACCTACGGTACATTCTAATTATTATTTTATATAGATAATACTAAGCCTAAGATGTACTCAACAATTCCCAAATCATGAACTGTATTATATTGCACCTCCATAGGCATCAGTGTTGCCAACCATCCGTATTTTTACAGAAAAGTTCGTAAAAACTGCACTTTTTCCCCCGGTTCGTAAATGTTCCTGGTTGCGGGAATGTGCAAGTAAAAATAGCCGAGATTGGTTCGGCTTGTAACTGCGCATGGAGATGGGTTGATTGGAGGCAGGGGGTGATGGTGGCTGCGGTGGCACCGCAGAGGGGGATGGTGGCACCGCAGAGGGTGGAGACAGGGGTTGTTGGTGGCACCACAGAGGGGGATGGAGGCAGAGGGCCTGGGGGAGATTGGAGGCAGGGGGAGATTGTTGCACCGCAGAGGGGGGTGAAGGCAGGGGGTGTTGGTGGCAGAGGGGGATGGAGTCAGAGGGTGATGTGACTAAATAATTTGCCCTTATTATATCGAAAATAACAAAAATATGTTTTTCTTACCTTAATATCACATTGCTATTTGCCTGGCGTACTTGTTTGTAGCCTAAATACAGAAATTTGCGCCTAAAAATATAATTGAGTAACTTTTGTGAAATGCCGTTAAAAACGTGGCTGTGCCAGTAAATTTCAATCTGGTAGGTTGGCAACACTGGTAGGCATACCCATGGCTAACATTCACCTATAACTCAGGCAGTTGCTGAAATAACCTATAAGACATTGTACAATGGGTACAAATATACGTTAATATATTTGCATGTACTATATACCCAAAGGCTATGGATAGACAATATCTATACTGTATTCTGTATAACTTTTTTGAAAATTAATAAACTTCATTGCCCTAATCACCACCAGTTCCCGAGCGGATCAGGTTTGCACAAATACAAATTTTTACCCAAATGAGGCTGAATCTAGTGTTTCACATTTCTTATACTCCCAGAGTTGGACAAAGCAGAGGCATTAAGTTTTTTTTTTCTTCGGGCTTTAACTTAAAGGATCACTAAAGGAAAAACATTTTTTTTTGCTGAAATGACTGTTTACAGGGTATAGAGACATAAAAGTTAACCGATTCCTTTTAAAAATGATTAAAAATAGATAAAAATCAATCATATAATGTGCCTCTAGTTTCACTTTCGTTTTTAAACTGGTTTTGTGTTTATGTGAAGTAGAGAGAGAGACAGAACAAAAACAAACAAATCCAGGGCAGTGTTTTGTTTTTAAAATGAATCTGGTTGAGGAGTTTTAGACACACAGCTTGGACCACAGTGAAAATCTGCCATGAGGTTTTTTTACAACACCGAGCAGGCATCCTGTTCAGTAATGTCATAAGTGCAGCTATCCTTTAATGTTCTGATTGCTCTAAAATTATTAACCTCCCTGGCGGTATGATTCTGTCTGGAATTACGTACCAAAAGCGGTACAATTATTTTGCATGGAAATTCTGCGTTTTATACTGTAGGCCTAAAATTTTTTAGGAATAACTCACTTAAATTTGTCCAAACCACAGTCTAGTAGACATCCCGGGTATGATAAAGTTTGAAACACAAAATCATAAAATTATAATATAATAAATAACTATAAATAATTATAACAAATAATAATGTAATTATAATAAAAATTATTCACTAATGTAATCAAATCAAAATCACTGAAATTTGCTCAGTTGCAGAATTGTCGCTGTCATTACTTTTATTTTTTTATGACGAATTTCCCCACAAATCGCTATCGCTCAATTCTGCAAGTGATTATAATTTATTATCGCTGTTTTCTAGCTGCTCTAAAATCACTTTTGACATAAAGGGACACTTTTGGTTGCTATGGACAATCTACAGTTTGCAGGGAGAAAAAATTTTTTTTTATTATGTAAAAGAACATGCAGGGCACTGGGCAGACCACTAGGGACAGGGGGGGTGTGTACTTTTTACATACAGTACTGTAATCTATAAGATTACAGTATTCTGTATGTAATGTGTTTGTTTACTTTTTTGAATTTGCCGTCGGTCTCCGCCCCCGTGCGCCATTACGTCGCAGGAAACGGAGATCGGCGGCGCGCGGGCACTGTGTGAGTCGAATGGAGGACGCCACTCGCTCACACAGCGGGGATGCATCGCTGGATCCAGGGACAAGGTAAGTACAGTATACCCAGCCTGGATCCAAGGTAAGCCAGCGCGCTGCAGGCTCTGCATTCACCCCGAGCGCGATTCGGGGATATCGATATTTGCCTGAAAAATCCATCCCGAATCGCGCTCGGGGATACCGGCAGGGGGGTTAAAGATGACATCTAATTGGTTATAGTAGGTTAGATTGGGTGTCATGGTTGCTCTTTGTTTTATCTGGTGGACTCTTTGAAGAACTGTCCTGATCAATAAATGAAATGCTCAGAGTCAAGGACTCCTTGGCATAGTCAATAAATAATTATAAAAAATCTATGCAAAGTTGCTTGGGCATAACTACAAATTTTAGGGCTCCACTAGCATGGCAGGGGGAGGATAATGATACCAAAAGAAAGTTGCTTTTACAATCATTATCCTCCTGCTTCTCCATTTAGAAGGATAAAGAACACAGGGGCAGGTTTTTAGTGATCACTGTAAAAGCTAAATCACAGGCTATCACAACAATCATGTGATCGGGAAGCGGTCCTCCTGCATCCCAATTATTAGTACAAGTACCCAGAGAGCATTTTCAGCACAAATACTGGTGTGTATACATTATACATGGCGCCTCGAAGGTGGTCTTTCCCCATAATGCAGCATTATGTGTTATGTCTCTATTAATGGATTGATCTGAAAAAGTAATACAAATACATTTATTTAGGATACACAAGCTTTTTCTTCTGGTGATATTGTCTTGCAATATATTTTAAAAGCGGTAGTAAACCCGCTGAACATTTTATTTTTTTGTAACCCTGTAAAGTAAAAGGCATAATGAGCTAGTATTATAAAATACTTACCTTAGAACGAGGCGTTGGCAACTTACCTGGTCCACGCCGAGGTAGTCGACATGTTGCCTCGGCGTGTCTTCCGGGTATCCCGGCTCCAGCGCTCTAAGTGGCTGGAGCCGTGATGTCGGCATGCGCGCGGGAGACTTCTTTCCGGTCCATCGGCTGCTGGGCCTTAAAGCGGTATTTCACCCTAAATATAAGATCTCCCATGCGATCCAGCATACTGGCGTCAGCGCCAGTATGCTGGGTTTTTTTTTTTTTAATCGCACACTTACTGTATTATAGTGGAATTCCTTTTTTGTCCCCCGTGGTGGACGGCGCCAGTATAGCGCGTCACATCTTCCTAAAATACCCGATATGGACTCGGGTAATCTCGGTGAAAATGCGGCGCCTGCGCACAGACCTAGGAGCTGACTGCGCAGGCGCCGTATTTCTCCGCGTCACGCCCTCCGAAATAGGACTCGGAGAAATACGGCGCCTGCGCAGTCAGCTCCTAGGTCTGTGCGCAGGCGCCGCATTTTCGCCGAGATTACCCGAGTCCATATCGGGTATTTTAGGAAGATGTGACGAGCAATACTACAGCCGTCCACCGCGGGGGACAAAAAAGGAATTCCACTATAATACAGTAAGTGTGCGATAAAAAAAAAAAAAAAACAGCATACTGGCGCTGACGCCAGTATGCTGGATCACATGAGAGATCTTATATTTAGGGTGAACCTCCGCTTTAAGCAGAAAATCCCCTGTGCGCATGCGCCGCTGCCATAGGTGCGTGCAGCCTGTTGCATTAGGGTGTGCATCTGAAAGCCCAAAAACACAGTACCGATCTCTCACTGTGTTCATTCAGAAAGTGAAGGGGCCAGTACATGACATTACCCCTTCCCCCACTCATCCTGAAATATCATGTATATGCCCACTGCAGTAGCCAATGGGAGAGGAGGGAAGCCATGCTGTGGTAGAGGGCACCGTGCAGCAGGGGGAATCTGCACTGCAGGGAGTGATTAGGGTGTCCCGGGGCACACCTGGCACACCCTGCTGCATTCAGCGGCTCATTGCGAGGGGAATACAACCGGTTTAATGCAATCCATAGATCAATGGTTCTTAACCTTGTTGGAGGTACTGAACCCCACCAGTTTCATATGCGCATTCACCAAACCCTTCTTAATTGGAAAAATAAAATATGACATAGGTATTAGCCTCATAGCACTGTACTGAATATCTGCCGCTGCCTGCAGTGCCACTGCCACGGTCGGTGAAGGGATCCGGACTGCGGAGGAGATGACATCGAAACAGAGGCGGGAGACTCCAAGCGCATGCACCACCTGCCGTGATCACAGACAGGCCAGCTCAGGCCAGACCACATGACCTATTCATCCAATCACAGCACACCGGATCGCCATTGTCGAGACTGAACATGGCAGCCGGTCCAGTGCACAGACACAGTGAATACAAATTAATAGAGTGACACAGTCCACACTGGCGCCCCCCTAAATGTTGTGCCTGGTGCACCCTCCCTCCCCCCCTAATGCTACGCCAGTGTGTATAGGTGTGTGTTTTGACCTCCTCCGAACCCATAAGACTGACTCACCGAACCCCTTGGGTTCGATCGAAACCAGGTTAAGAACCACTGCCATCAAAAAACAGTAAAAAAAAAAAAAAAGTTTTAAATATATATATATATATATATATATATATATATATATATATATATAGTTTTACAGGAGAAAAAAATACATTCTATAATTTGGCCTGTTTAAAATTACACTATAATATGATCCTGGTGCAAAGTTATTTTCAAATTAAATAAAACCTTATGGGTTTTAAATATTTCTCTTTTTTAATGCGACAAACAAAAGATTTGCTAAATACAACCCAGATGCATCAAAACAAAAAGGTGTGCAAAGTCTTAGGCCGCGTACACACGATCGGTCAAAACCAATGAAAACGGACTGAAGTTCAGTTTCATCGGTCCGAACCGACCGTTTGTACGGCCCACCGGTATGTTGTCCTTTGGACAAAAATGAGAGAACTTGCTTTAAAATTGAACCAATGGACCGCTGACCGATAGGTCCAAACCGATGGTTAGTACGCACGACCATCGGTTAAAAATCCACACATGCTCAGGACTAAATAAGGGGACGGGAGCGCTCGTTCTTGTAAAACTCGCATTCGTTTTTGACATGGCACAATTAACATTTTTAAAATTAGTGTCTCGTTTATTGTAGCGCATTTTTTTCTTTGTTCTATTGCTAGAATAAACACGTTATTTTGCTGATGCTTTTTAAAAAGAGTTCTCCCATACTGATTTTTTTGCTTGAATGGCAAATACGAACCCACAAGCACACACTGAACCCGAGAATACGACCTGTAAAAGCACGGAGACTGAAAAGCACGAATCGTCTCTAACCAAACCTTCACTAACACGCGGTTACACGGAATTAGCAAAAGCGGACTCAAGGGCGGCGCCGAAGACTTTGGCCTTCCCCTTTATAGTGACGTCGTACGTGGTTTATGTGTCCGCGTTCTGACCCGATCGGATTTTGAACCGATGGTGTGTAGGCATATCAGACCATCAGGCCACTTTAGCGGTGAACCGATGAAAACGGTCCGTCGGACCATTCTCATCGGATGGACCGATCGTGTGTACGCGGCCTTACAGTTTGTCTTTAGAAAGTAGCCACAGCCTGATAAAAAATGCATGTCCTTGCCAGCATGCTGTGATCCTTTCAAACGCATTTTTTGTTGAAAAAAAAGACACTTTAATAAATAAAATAAAAAAACACAATAATTACCCCAATTTTTTTTGTATAATGTTAAAGATGATGTTACGCCAAGCAAATAGATACTTAACATGTCACCCTTTAAAATTGTGCACACTCGTGGAATGGCGACAAACTACGGTACTTAAAAATCTCCATAGGTGATGCTTTAAAAATGTATGGAGGTTACATGTTCAGAGTTACAGAGGAGGTTGTGTGCTAGCACACACAAAGGGATGGGGCTCTGTAAAAAAAAAAAAAAAATGTTTACATATTTTTTACTTTTTACACTGTCCTTTATTTAATTTGTTATCACTTTTATTCCTATTACAGGGACTGTAAACATCCCTTGTAATAGAAATAAGCATGACTGGTCCTCTTTGAGAGATCTGGGGTCAAAAAGACAGAAGATCTCCCATTTACCTTTAAAGGCAAAAAAAATAAATAACAGACTTAAAAAAAAAAGAAAAAATGTCACTGCAATAGTGTGAATCTAGCCTGGAATATACAGTATTTAGCTCCTTTCAACTAAAATTTCAGTTGGGCTTTAACATAAATTATCCACTGTGCCCTACATTTGTAATAGAACTCTGCTGACATCTAGTGGCTATTTAGGAGACTGTCAGTGATGACGTACAAATGAAACCTTGTGCCATCAAACAAAACACATGCTTAGGAAATTAATCATTAAAACGTTGTAAAAATGTGGCATAATAAAATTAATAAGAAGCACCGTTACCTTCTATATCTTAATACTAAAGTGCTGGAGTAAAGAGGGGAAGTAAAGCGGTGATGGGGAGGTTTAAATTCATAATATTTGACCCATGAATTTTTATATTATTTAGAAAAAAGTAACCTTTGTGCTTATTTATTAGTTGTTCTTTCATACAATTCCACATTGTATTTTTATGGTTGAACCCCTTCACACCTAATGCCTCGTACACACAACCAGTATTCTCGTCAGGAAAACTGCAGTGTCGGCTTTTGGCCGGGAAAAATGGCTGTGTGTATGCTACATGGCAGTCTTCCCGACAGGAAAGCTTCCGAGAATGCCGACGGGAAAAATGAGTACATGACTTCTTTTTTCCTGCCGCGATCCCCAGTGGTCTTTTTCCCGGCAGTTTTCCTATGGGAAACGCTTAGGTGGAGCTCTCATGGCAGTTTTCCTGCCAGGAAAAACAGCCGTGTGTAGGGGGGAAAAAAAGCTGCAGAGCCGGTTCTCGGCTTTCCCGGTGGTAAAAAGTCCACCAGGAAACCTGATCGTGTGTACGAGGCATAAGGGTAAAACAAATCGAAATGCCTAAGCTCAATTTTGACATGTATCAGTAAAATCGTACATATCATCACAACTACTTTGTGCATCCAAGTGGATTACACCTTGTTTTTTTTCAGGACAGATTGGGCTTTCCTTTGGTAGTACAGTGGAACCTTGGATTACCACCATACTCCGTTCCAGGAGAATGCTTGTAATCCAAAGCACTCACATATCAAAGCGAGTTTCCCCATAAAAGTCAATGGAAATGAAGATAATCATTTCTGTGTTGACTTCTATGGCATGCAATGCCGCATGTGGCCAGAGGTGGGGGGAGGCACCAGAGAACTTAGGAAATAGACAGCTTGGCTGATCTCGGAAACCCTTAGAAAGGTTCGGAAATACCAGGGAACCGAGTATTTCCACATTTTTGAGTGTTTCCGAGCTATTCCAAATATTTCCGAATGGCTCCAAACCGTTCCGAGTGTCACCGGCGCCCCCGCACCCCTGGCCAAATGCAGTACTGCACACCCCATTAGCTTGAATTCTGCTTGTTTTGCGAAACACTTGCAAACCGAGTCAGAATAATAATTAAAAAAAAGTTGCTCATCTTTCAAAAGGTTTGTTAACCGCATTACTCAAACCAAGGTTCCACTGTAAATAGTTATGGATATCTCCTGATTTTTATTTATTATCAAAAGAAAGACAGCCCAAAATAGTAAAAAAAAAAAAAAAATCTCTAAATTCCATGATGTACGAAATATAGGTTTATGAGATTTGCAAATCATTGCATTCTGTTTCTACATAGATTTTGCACAGCATCACAAGATTTTTGGAATTGGGGTTTACCATACCCACCAACTATTATGGCACCGTGGCTTACTTTGTGTGGTAGACCCTCTTTTGGCCACCGAATTCTGTTCACACTATGAAAAGGATGGTTAGTGGAGTTGTCGTCGTCGCCCCCATCCCTGGCCGTGCGAGGTGCTGCGTGTTTGGCTGCATTCACAGAGTTCTATGAATGGGAAATCTACAAGTACCAACAACCTTTGCAGCTGCCGGCTTGTAGTTCTCAGTGAACTGCCAGGGCGCTGTTGTGGTTCATCAATGCTTCTTGTCATTGTGCAACTGTCTGGCCATACACCCGCAGATCTGCTAAACGCAGGTGCAATGCTTTACAGCAGGGGTCTCCAAACTGCAGCCCTTCAGTTGTTAAGAAACTACAATTCCCATCAGGTCTGTGAATGTCAGAGTTTTACAATGCCTCATGGGATGTGTAGTTCCAAAACAGCTGGAGGGCCATCATTTTTAGATTTTGCTTTACAGGCTCCTAATAAGTGGGTCACTAGCATGAAATAAAAACAAATAAAATAAAAAATAAAACATGCAGCCACCACATCTGAGGCCCCGTAACCTGCAATACATTATGTTGTTCTTGGGTTTAGATATGCATTAAAGCTAAAGGGGGAAGCAGCACGATACATTCTACACCCTGTAATTTAAATGTAAGGTCCTTTTAACAGATTTAGCTAAATCGGTTCCCAACAGCAGCCCAGAATCCAAGGTACAGGCTTCAGAGATGGACCTTTGTGCTCGGTGGGAGAGCAGCGGTATGCCTGCAGCAGCCGAGCACGCCCTCTTCACCGAGTCTGACTGCTGCAGAGAGACTTGTGCACTCACACGGAGCACATCCGTCCGTCCAATGCTGTCGGTGCCTTTGATTTTGGGTTGCTGCTAGGGATCTTTTTCACTATTAATCACAGTAAGAATCTTACCATGTTCCCCTAAAAATAAGACCGGGTCTTATATAAATTTTGGCCACAAAAAAAACCCTAGGCTTATTTTCGGGGGATGTCTTAGTATCAGTATGTTGACATAATTTTAATCCCCCAAAAAACATATTGGTTATGGTACTTTTAAGATTATGTAGTCCTTTTTCTGGGAGGATTGTGCTGGTGTAGGGTGCAGTCAGTGTGTGGTCGTTTTAGGAGAAGTAGCTTTTACAGCAGCCATCTTGCGATCATGTAACCTGCCTGAGCTCTTCTCCACTCCGAGAATCCCGCTGACGTCAGCACGCTTAGAGCACTGCAGAGGGAGGGGCCGCAGACATCACCAGAGAGAAAAGACCGCCGGTGAGTCAGCGGCTTCTATGGATGGGGTATTTTGCATGAACGTTGCGGGGACGACGACGACACACTGCACCTTATACCAGTGTGGAGGTTTTACAAAGTGGATCTTTTATTTAACATTTACTTTACTACAGCTTATGTTCGAGGTAGCGCTTATATTGCAGCCCTCCCTGATAATCGCACTAGGTCTTTTTTTCGGGATAGGGCTTATTTGCAGGGAAAGAGTATATTTAAGCTTTTTACAGACTGTAGAACGTATCTTGGTGCTTCTTTCCTTTACATATACCCACTGATGTGAAGCGATTATCCTCAATTCATACACAGTGATGAAAAAGAAGAACCCCAAAGGACATTACTAATTGGACCAGGCAGCATAATGTATCAAGGCTTGATTAAAAATTAAATTGTCATACAAAACGATAGGAACAAAAAGCTTTTATCTTTTTGCATGACATTTTTCAATAAAGTCTTGATACATTATGCTGCCTGGTCCAATTAGTAACATCCTTTGGTGTACCTCTGTACCCTAGCTTATTTTTCTGATGTTTTTCTGAGTTACTTGGATCACACTAATTTACCTATTGGTGAGTTAGCGGCTAATTGGCCGATTGTTAGTGTCACTAATTCTTACGTTTTTCTTCATACTACAAAGCGTAGCCCTCAAGCCCCATACACACTATCAGTTTTCCTGATGGTTTTCTCTTCAGGTTTACCAAAACCATCTAATATGAGGTCAAACCTCAAGAGTTTCAATTTGTATGCAATCAGGCAGGCCCTTGTACTGCATGGTTTTGGTAAACCTGAAGAGAAAACCGTCAGGAAAACTGATAGTGTGTATGGGGCTTCACAGTTTTAGACTTTTTTCTAATTGCTAAACAGAGATTAAAAAACACATCCTCCTACATAAGTTGTACCTGTTTTTCTGAGGCAGCCTTTTAAAACACATAGATCAAAGGCTTTTTTCCAGCTGCAGAAGGTAGGCGGATGTGATGTTACATATTGCACAGGAAATAGTGTGTGTGACCTGAGTGGAGGGAATGACACCCCCCATCCTACACAGTTTTTGTGTGCTGGAGGGGGGGGGGGCCAGGGACATCTCCCAGGATTGCTTGGTCTAGAGCAGTGGTTTCCAAAGTGTGGCCCTTTGCTTGCCTGTGTCTGTCCCTTGAGGCATTATTCCGGCCACTGACACCAATGATGGGGCATAATTCCTGACAAACAAAAATGGGGCACTATACCTCCAAACGACACAAACTATTTTGCACAAAAGATCAACCATTGTTTACTCCCATCAGGCACAGTTAGGCCCCCCTAAAGTCTGAAGGGCAGTAAACTGCTTTGTTTAGAAAGTTTGAAAACCCCTGGTCTAGAGTAAAGTCTGGTTCAGAGTGGGGTCAGAGCCGCTGTAATAACGATGCAACGTTAGTACAGCGATCTCCCCTGCGGAGCTGTTGTGTTCTGACAGGGGGAATGGACCTCCCTGCCAGAAAACTCTGATCAGCGCTCTCAGCCATTGGCTGCGGATTGGGAGGTGGTCGGCTGCTGTTTTTTCAGCATGCTTGGCCAGCTTCCGTTGTACCGGCTGCCATAGACATGGGCCGAATGTCGGCTGTTTTCTATTAACCTGGCCGTTGTTGCCCAGCATTTGGCCCATGTGTACAGTGCTTTAGACTGTCAGAAGTGACCCATGCCAATATCAGAAGGAAGAGAAAACACAGAGAGCAACCACACTAGGTGCTTTGGACTGAGGCAAGTACACACTATAGTTCACTTTTCATTTCAGAGGTTTACAACCACTTCAAGCTTAAATTGACCTTCAGAAGAAAGGAAAAATTTGTAAAGAAATCAGGACAGCTCACCGAAATTATGTACAATGTCACCAGGTTTTCTTTTTATTGTCATCAATGATACTTTCAGTATAAGACAATTTAAGAAATTAAAACTAAACATACAATAAGGTGCCACAAAAAAAGTGTACAGGTTCACAGCAGAGAATACTTAGGCAATGCTGACATAGGCGTCTTCTCACTCGCTTCCCCTCATGTTACATAAAAAGAGGGGAGAGACATAAGAATGTTCCCCATCACCATTGATAAGGACCTCTTCCATCACGGCCGGTACTGCAAGTACAAATATTGCCGAAACAGCACAGGGATAGAAAAGGTTTCCTTGTGTTACCTCCCCAGGGCCTTTACTAGACAACTATGGGCCATGAGACAAGGCGAGACCCCTCATTGCACAGAGGGAACCCAGCCTTGTAATACAGGCTTGGAGAAATAGAACAAAGGCACAGAATAACTTGCTAGAGAAGTTGTAAGTTTCTAACTATTTTAAGGTCTGTTTCTCTGAATTGTAGCAAGCCCTACTGTGCATCAATCCAACTCCAAATCGCTCCTTTGGTTGTGGTGTGAGAAAACGCCCTTAAAAAGATTTCTGTGCCAGCAAATCCCCTCTATTGTATAGCGGAGACAAGGTGGCACTGGAATACAGGCGAGCAAACCCAGTTGATGTAAACCATTCATACAGTCCAGGTGTCCAATGATCGGCAATAGCAGTTAGTATGGAGGAAGGCCTTTGGTTGAAGGTTCTACATAGAGTTGGCGGAAAGAGCAGCAAACTAGTGAGAGAATGAAAGATGGCATTGGGAAAGCTGGAAGGAAAGTGATGCAAGAGACCAGGACACTGGACCAGCAAGGCTCGATGTGTCTGCATTTTCAATGTGATGTTTTCTATATCTACAGTGTATGTCTGGGCAACGTACAGAAAAAAAAAAGTCAGTACATGCTTTCAATACATGCAAATTTCTCCATCTCTTTGTCAGCTGAAACTACAAAAGAAATATGCAGATTTATCAGAAATCCAGTGAGCTCCTAATTCCAACCTAGCCCAAGTTCTACCCTGCTTGACTACAGAACACCTACTGCTTAAAGTCAAATTTAACCCAAAAGAGGAAGTTCCCCTTGTTTGCATCCTTCACCGCTCTACTGCCACATTTGGCACTGTTTCGGGGGAAGGGGGGTACCTGCACCCACTTCCAGTCAGATGCACCACACTAAAGGTACCCGTTTAAATACAATTTAAATAAAAATAACAAACATGTTATACTTGCCTCAACTGTGCAGCTCATTTTGCACAGAGTGGCCCAGATTCTGGTCTTCTGAGGTCCCTGGTGGCTGTCTCTGCTCTTCCCTGCAAGAGCCCTCTCCCATGGGGGTTAGTTCTTGGGGGCGCACGCCCGTGATACAGCCGGTGGCTATAGACGCCTACTGTATCACTCAGCCCCGCGTCATTAGATGCGATTGACAGCAGCGTGAGCCAATGGCTGCACTACCATTAATCCAGCCAATCAGCGGCCAGCCTAAGTGGATAAGAGGACAACGGGGGCAAGCACAGCAGGTGAACAGGCTCAGGTAAGTAAAACGGGGGGGGGGGGGGGGCGCCCTTAAAAAGATTTCTGTGCCAGCAAATCCCCTCTATTGTATAGCGGAGACAAGGTGGCACTGGAATACAGGCGAGCAAACCCAGTTGATGTAAACCGTTCATAAAGTCCAGGTGTCCAATGATCGGCAATAGCAGTTAGTATAGAGGAAGGCCTTTGGTTGAAGGCTCTACATAGAGTTGGCGGAAAGAGCAGCAAACAAGTCAGAAAATTAAAGATGGCATTGGGGCGCACTCCCGTGATACAGCTGGTGGCTATAGACACAGACTGTATAACTCGGCCCCGCTCCCGGCACGCTGCGTCATTGGATGAGATGGACAGCAACAGGAGCCAATGGCTGCGCTGCCATCAATCCATCCAATCTAGCCAATCAGCGGCCAGCCTAAGTGGATAAGAGGATGTCAGGGTGAGCACAGCAGGTGAACGGGCTCAGGTAAGTAAAACGGCTGTCATTGCCAGGTTTTTTCACCTTTATGCATAGGATGCATTAAGGTGACAAAAAAACAACCTTTACAAT
Organism: Rana kukunoris; assembly: GCA_029574335.1. Lineage (NCBI taxonomy): Eukaryota > Metazoa > Chordata > Amphibia > Anura > Ranidae > Rana > Rana kukunoris. Next base: position 696,943,734 of record CM056049.1, read on the forward strand.
CCCTTTAAGATCCCAGCGCCTACACCCAAAGCTGACTGAAGAATCAGCTCAGGTGGGGACATTGCTGGATCCTTATATTAAAATTCAGCAGCTATATTTGTAGCTGCAGACTGCTTTTTCTGGGGGGAGCCTGGAGCTCCTATTTAAGGACATGAGGGGTGTGGTGTTCGGCAGCTCAGCAGAGGAGAATGCAGGATGGGCTGACAACACTGCTTGGGATTTCTGTTGCCAGCTCAGTACAGCAGGTTAGGCGCTCACTGGATTTCTGGTAAAAGCAAACGTTTTTTCTGTGCTTGTAGCATTTTTAAAAGGGATAAAACATGGCGAAATGTAAAATGTAAATGTAAAAATGTACAAAGGTATATTAAATATGTTTATTGTGGATTTAGCCCAGACAAACACTAAGAACGAAAACAGACCAATTTAAAATAGAATTGGTCACCACATCTAAATAAAAAAACTTTTGCACCCCCTTTTTTTGCTCTCATTTCCTGTGCAGGCAACAATGCTGTCACTAGTACAGAAAGTAAGAAGATATATAAAAGTATAAAAATGGCAAATAAAAAAATCGAAAGGTCCTCTTTTTTTCCCCAAAAAAATAAAGTTTTTGGTTTATTTTCGATATGCCGTTTTGTCCTTTGAGAGATTTCCTGTCACGTTTTGTTCCATGGTCATACAAGAATTGAGAAAACATCTCAACAATTGCAAAGCAATAAAAAACACGTCAGAGCCTCCAATTCTTCATGTCCTCATTAAAAACATGAAATATAAAATTTCACCTGTAGCGCCACTTACACTCAACATGCATGCAAATGCCGTTCTTTCTTGACAAAAGATCTTTAACTGCTCAATCCAGGTACATGATTGCAGCCTCTAGGCTGAGCCAACAGAATTCCCGACAGGACAATATTAGATGTGGTTCCCACTAAAATGTGTTGTCTACACAGTAGAGAAAAAGGTTTTTGATGGCCTAACCAGAATGAGGTCTACAAACTAGGACATCTCCAAGGAATTAAGCAATCATTTTTTTTTTTTAAAACCAACATTTGCTGCAATGGGAACTATGAATTCTGCAAGGGCAGCCCTTTTTTGGGTCGACAAACGCGCATTAGAACATGCCCTATACATTCTGTACAATCTTAGAGCCATGGGGTAGCCGTTATGTTGGTAAGACCATGTCCATGGAGGCCTATACAATCCGTTAGAGTCACCGTAAGAGCTGATCGATTGCTTTTCAGAACAAAGATTACTTATAAAGGTGGAATTTTTTTTTTGTTTGAAAGCCGGACGAGTGTACTTTAGAAAGCAGCTTAACATCAGTATTTGCATGATCATTACGACCTAGACCAGCTTCTGGATCACGGCCATGTAGGCCTCATCTTAGACAGCTTGCGGTCGTCACACCAATGCATTTTGAAATGTTGTGGATAGCCATTTTGTAGCTTGGCCAGGAATAAAATTGTGACCCGAAATTCTGCAAAGAAAGCCATGGCCATGATCTGGTCAAAGGCGCATTTGTAGGTGGCCTGTAAATTCTGCGTAGGCAGGTATTTTAGGTCTACCAGCGCTAAATATAAAATATGGCCTTGCAAAGTTAACCACCACTTCACTGGGCAATAATTAAAAAAACTAGATAAAAATTTACTAAAATCAATGATATCCTAAATACAAACAGGTCATGTTTTCAGGAACATCATGTCAACTCACATATTGAATGTGCAGACAACAGAACACTTGCTGAGGAATCGTGTAGATAAATTCAAAGTTGGTCCAAGAGTCGTTCAATCAATGATTTTGTTTGATTTTGTTTGCTTGGAATAGCTGGAGAGTTTTATTAGCTTGGAATAGCTGGAGAGTTTTATTAGCTTGGAATGTCTATTCAGTATTATGTATCGCACAGTAAAAAAATGTCAAAATATAGGCAAAAAATAAAACCCCAAAAAGCCATTTCCAAAACGGCTTCTTTACCTCCTTCCACACTGCAGAGGCGTCCATCAGCCCAAGGCCCCATCAGCTGCAAAAAAGGCCTACAGCTGTGTAGCAATCATGTCAAAGCTAATATGTTTATATATACTTTTGATACAAAAAAAAAAAATCTATGATATATTTTTTTTTCCTATTTATATATTTATTTACAGAATAAATTCAGTCAGAGCAATAAACCTTAAACGGCTGTGCTTCCCATGAGTCTATATAGAACATTCCACAAAGGCTTTTCTCTTCATGTTAGGGATGAACCACGGGTGTAAGCAAATGGATGAGGGGGTGATGATATTAAAAAAAAAAAAAAAAAATCAAAACATCCAGCTATTGTATTCAAATAAAAAAAAAGTCTGTTCGCACTAATCACTTTGCTACATATAAAATTTCCAGCTAATATAAAGCACATTGTACCAGTCCTCTAAAACAGTTAAGATATATACACTGGTCTAGATATATTAACAAATAGAATATTACAAAATATTAAAGGCCACGGTCGTGTCCTGCCCTTGGTTTTATTTGAAGTTGGCGTAGTCCGAGAATGCGTCAATATATTCCTGAACCACTCTGTAGCAGAATTCATACTGCTCCTGCGGGGGTGGGAGGAAAAAAAAGGGGGGGGGGATTAGCTGTATGCTCTTTTAACATTAAAATTAGAAATGATACAATTTTATAATTTTTTTTTATCATTAGTCAAATTGAACCTTCTGCATTTATTACTATTATAGAGATATAGTAATTTTCCAGTGCCAGTCTGAGTTTGTGCCAACTGGAAAAACACAATGCTTTTAGTTTTGATGCTTTGAACAAAAATTACATAAAAAATAAACTTTATTGGCCAAAGTACAAAACACGATGGTGCCCATTTATAACAGAGGGCAGACGGTGATATCAAAGATATTAGAGTCCTGAATGCAGAGGCATTCAAGAACATTTGTAAAAAAAAAAAAAAAAAAAAACATCACTGTGCTTTATAAATGAGAGGTAGTTTGTTTTGTCTATGGACGTTCTTGCGTTGAGGTTTACTGGGATGATGCCTGGCCCCCCCACCCCTTCCTCCCCACCGCCTTTTACTGGGCTCTCCCGTCCGATCGCAGAGCCTGAGAACGCTACGACTGGCAGCGACGGCCACCATACACAGAGAGGAACAGATGCTGTTCCTCCCTCTCTGTGAACCCGGAAACGACGAGGATTTAATCACTTCTGGCTATGACTCTTTGTTTACCTAGACGTTAGCAGCCATGAAAGCAACCGAACAAGCTGCAATCCTGGCAATGAATATTGCTCATTCACACACACACAGCGTGGCTCGGCCCTGCTCCTGCGCTCTCATCGGCTCACTGGTTGTGATTCACAGCAGGAGCCAATGACTACCTAAATGGGCGGCCATAGTGTCAATGTCTCTTATAACCAGAAATTCTGCAAGTCAAAAAATACATCTCTTAATAACTTTAAAAGGTCCCATCATAGATGTCTATTTACTTTACACAGCCTTTGAATATAACATAGGCGTATTTGACAAGAAAGCACTCACCAGTGTCTGCACCATGTGTGGCCTCTGTAATCTCAAGCTTTTCACTGTTTGAAAGACGTCTAGTATCCCTTCTGCTTTTACTCTTTCCAGCACAGTACTGAGAGCGCAGAACGTCCCCGTCCTCCCCGCACCAGCACTGCCAAAGAAAACAACGTGATTATCCTCTGCACTTCTCACATTACTATTTGATTATCATTTCGTACAGCATTATCTTAAGCGTTAAAAGAATAAAAAATGTTGGTAATGGAAGTAGTACTACATTCTCACCTGGTGTGTACAGTAATGGACTACCCCCCATTAGTAGTACTAGGACTCACCTGCAGAGTATGGTAATAGCAAACCTCCTAGAAGCAGTACTACATTCTCACCTGGTGTGTACAGTAACGCAGTACCTCCCAGAAGTTGTACTACATTCTCCCCGGTGTTTACCGTAATGGAGTACCTCCTAGAAGTAGTACTACATTCTCACCTGGTGTGTACAGTAACAAAGTACCTCCTATAGTAGTATTACATTCTAACCTGGTGTTTACACTAATGTAGTACCACCTAGTAGTAGTACAAAGTTCTCGCCTAGTGTGTACAGTACTGGAGTACCTCCTATAGTAGTATTACATTCTCATCTTGTGTGTATAGTAATGGAGTACTTCCTAGAAGTAATACAAGTACTCACCTGCAGTGTACGGTGATGGGGTGGTTCCCAGACTGTTGTTGCTGTTTTTGCACGGCTGCAATGATATTAATCATCCCTTTCCCATCAGTGGGGATTCCGACCTCCGGCCACCCGTGAAAGTGGAACTGTCTAATTTGGCGGGCTTTGTTTTCCTGCACAAACAAAATGCCTCAATTTAATAAACCAAACAGCCATTGTAATAGTGAATAGCTGTTACTGCGTCACAGATGACAACTCTACTTACCCTTCTACAACTGCACAATGATTTTTATTCACTTCTTCACTTAAAAAAACAAATGACCAAACTGTGGACTTCTCTTCAATTTTGCTTCTCAGGTTGAATGGAAAAAAAAAACAATTGAAACATTTCTAATGATGTTCTAAAGCAGTGGTCTCCAAACTTTCTAAATAAAGGGTCGGTTTGTCGCCCTTCAGACTTTAGGAGGGCTAAATTGTGGCCAGCAGAATTGGAGTTTTTTTTCCTGGCATCAGTGGGAGTAAAAATCGCTACATTTGGTATTGGGGGGGGGGGGGGGAATAGTGTCCCATTGCTGGAATCATAGTGAGGAATAGTGTCCCATTGCTGGTATCGTAGGGGGGAATAGTGTCCCATTGCTGGAATCATAGTGAGGAATAGTGTCCCATTGCTGGTATCGTAGGGGGGAATAGTGTCCCATTGCTGGTATCATAGGGGGGAATAGTGTCCCATTGCTGGTATCATAGGGGGGGAATAGTGTCCCATTGCTGGTATCATAGGGGGGGAATAGTGTCCCATTGCTGGTATCATAGGGAGGAATAGTGTCCCATTGCTGGTATCATAGGGAGGAATAGTGTCCCATTGCTGGTATCATAGGGAGGAATAGTGTCCCATTGCTGGTATCATAGGGAGGAATAGTGTCCAATTGCTGGTATCATAGGGAGGCATAGTGTTCCATTGCTGTCAGATGGCAGAACAGTGTCCCGTATCAGTGGGAGGGATACTGCCCCAGGGGCCGTATAAAAGGCGTTGAACGGGCCGTAGTTTGGAGACCACTGATCTAAAGCATACAATGTTCTTTCTTCTCTCTGATACTTTCATTCGTAATCAAATGTAAATTTCTTTATACTTGTGCATTCACAAGTCAAACAGCTAAATGCCCTACTAAAAAGGTACAAATACTCACCTATGCTCCACCAACCATGAGGAGTCTCTCCAGCCTCTTCTCTCTGGCTTCATCCAGGAGTCTGTCCGTCTTCGGCCGTCTTGATTGGCCGGTGCTGGATGACTACCAGCCAATCAATCCTACCGTGCATGCACAGGAGTGATCCCGCAGCATGCCGGAATGTAAATAGAGCTGCACATGCGTAGCTCGGTGTACATTCTAGAGCGGATTGTGGACAGAAAGGCACGTTTTAATTGCCGAAGAGACACTGAACGCCTCTACTGCAATAAAAAGCCTTTCTGTTCCCAATTTTTACCTCTCTGTTCAGTTCATCAGCAGGCATTACATCAAGAGACAAAGGTTAATTCTGATTGGCTGCTAAAAGTCACTCAATAAGTTTGTGTAGCAATTTTATAGGCTAAAAGGTGGCCATAGATGGATCAAAATTCATCTGGCTGAGGAGGAAACAGCAGAATTTTAATCAATGAGTGGCCATTCATGTTCCAAGAGAAATCAGCAGCTGCTGCGCATTCCAACACTCTTCTAGAATACAATGCCCCAGCTGGGAGGGGAGATTCCTCCATCCATGTCGTTTGTATGAAAGAATCTGCTCCTCATCTTTCCTTCATTCAGTCTGCTGGCTGAAAACCAAAAAAAATTCAACTATGGCCAGTTTTATTCAGTACAGAACAGGGATCCTCAAAAGCCTTTCTAATTCAGTTGTTCCTGTAATCCAGGCCAACCAGCTACCTGATGTGGTATCTCTAGTTAAAGTTAGAAAGTTCATGCCAGGCCTAGGCACCCTTGGCACTCCAGCTGTGGTGAAACTACAAATCCCATCATCCCTCTCTGAGAGTCATGCCTGTGGTTGTTAGAATCTTGCAGTTCCCAACAGCTGGAATGCGGAGGTTGCATACTCCTGGTCTATAAAAAGATATGGTCATAGTTGGCTATTTCATGACCTCAGAAGTCCTCACCCTGGTGTTGGTGACCAGAAGGTCTCGCACTGTGTAGCTCTCACACTCTTCTTCCTTCTTCAGCTCCATGGTAATATCGCCAAAACACATGGTCCCTTCTGACGGCCAATACTGCACACATTTTTCCTGAAAAGAATCAAGTGATGATGGTGTTTAGGAGTATGACTGCAATTATCTAGAGGAACAGCGTAGGGCATTTCACAGTGTAACGCAAGGGTCTCTCTGCTTATACATACAACCATATACAGTAGGCAGAATAGTATTATGGTGATTAAAGCCAAGCTCTGGGGTACCAATTGCAACCCGTTATATTACTTCTAGCACTGCTTTAGGTAGAGGTGAAAGCATACCCCTGTGTCCCAGAACATGGGGTGCAGGCTTGTCTTGATACTAATCCAGAGGGCTAGTAAATGCAAAGAGGAAAGGATCGGAGCTACTCCTGATCAGACAAGGTGAATAAATAAGGAGCAGCCTTAAAGGATCACTAAAGGAAAAACCTTTTTTAGCTAAATAGCTTCCTTTACCTTACTGCAGTCCTGGTTTCATGTCCTCATTGTTCGTTTTTGCTTTGAAGTAGCTGTAATACTTCTCTGATCTCCACACTTCCTGCTGGTCTGGCTCCTTATGAAAAAACTCATGCTAGCTTTTCACTGTGGTCCATGATCAAAGAGGTATGATTACTGTGTGTCTAAAACCCCTCAGAACCAATCAGATTCATTTTAAAAACAAACATTGCCCTGTATTTGTTTGTTTTTGTTCTGTGCGTCTCTTTACTTCCAGAAACATGAAACCAGTTTAAAAATGAAACTGAAACTGCAGGCACATTATATGATTGATAGACCAATTTGCTGCTAAATGCCCAAAGGCGTTTTTACAATTTGGCACTGCGTCGTTTTAACAGACAATTGCGCGGTCGTGCGATGTGGCTCCCAAACAAAATTGGGGTCCTTTTTTCCCCAGAAATAGATCTTTCTTTTGGTGGTATTTGATCACCTCTGCGGTTTTAATTTGTTGCGCTATAAACAAAAATAGAGCGACAATTTTGAAAAAAATTCAATATTTTTTACTTTTTGCTATAATATATATCCCCAAAAACATATATATATAAAAAAAATTCCCTCAGTTTAGGCCGATCCGTATTCTTCTACCTATTTTTGGTAAAAAAAAAAAAAAAAAAAAAAAAAATCGCAATAAACGTTTATCGATTGGTTTGCGCAAAATTTATAGCGTCTACAAAATAGGGGATAGTTTTATTGCATTTTTATTATTATTTTTTTTTTTACTACTAATGGCGCCGATCAGCGATTTTTTTTCGTGACTGCGACATTATGGCGGACACTTCGGATAATTTTGACACATTTTTGGGACCATTGTCATTTTCACAGCAAAAAATGCATTTAAATTGCATCGTTTATTGTGAAAATTACAGTTGCCGTTTGAGAGTTAACCACAGGGGGCGCTGTAGGATTTAGGGTTCACCTAGTTTGTGTTTACAACTGTAGGGGGGTGTGGCTGTAGGTCTGACGTCATCGATCGAGAGATCCCTTTTATAGGGAGACTCGATCAATGCAATCGCCACAGTGAAGCACGGGAAAGCCGTGTTTACATACGGCTCTCCCTGTTCTTCAGCTCCGGGGAGCGATCGCGAGCGGGCGGCTAGAAACGAATAGTTTTTTTTTTTACTTTTTTAATTTTCAATATTTTGATTTTTCAATTTTCAAATTTGTAATTTTCAAATTTGTAATTTTCAAATTTGTAATTTTCCAAATTTGTAATTGTCAAATTTAGAATTGTCAAATTTAGAATTGTCAAATTTAGAATTGTCAAATTTAGAATTGTCAAATTTAGAATTGTCAAATTTAGAATTGTCAAATTTAGAATTGTCAAATTTAGAATTGTCAAATTTAGAATTGTCAAATTTAGAATTGTCAAATTTAGAATTGTCAAATTTAGAATTGTCAAATTTAGAATTGTCAAATTTAGAATTTTTCAAATTTAGAATTGTCAAATTTAGAATTGTCAAATTTGTAATTTTTCAAATTTAGAATTGTCAAATTTAGAATTGTCAAATTTAGAATTTTCGATTTTTTTTTACTTTTCAAATTTGTAATTTTCAAATGTGAAAATTTACAAATGTGAAAATTTACAAATGTGAAAATTTACAAATTCGAAACGTAAAAAAAAACGAAAATTGGAAAATTTAAAAATCTAAATTTTGAAAATTGAAAATTCGAAAAGTAAAAAAAAATTGGAAAATACGAAATTTTCGAATTTTTGAAATGTGAAAATCACAAATTTAAAATTACAAATTCGAAAAGTAAAAAAAAAATCTAAAATTGGAAAAATAAAAAATTCTAAATTTCGAAAATTCTAAATTTCTAAAATTTGAACATTTGAAATTAGAATTTTCAAATGTTCAAATTTTTGAATTTCGAAAATGTAAAAATTCAAAATGCGAAAATTCGAAAATTCAAAAATTTGGCTCCTTACAGGTCGGGGGGCTTTGGGTGCTGATGAACAAAAGAAATGGGGGATGCCATTCGGGCCCATGGGGGCCACCGGGCCCCTTACAGGTTGGGGGGGTTTTGGGTAAAAATGATTGTAAAAAGAGCCATGGAGCAGAGTGACCCCTGCTGGAAGAAAAGCAAAAGCCTACAGCACCTGGTGGCTTCCCAGGAGGTCGACCATTGTTGTCAGTCTCCGATACCAAGACTAACGTAGTCTTCCATCCAAGTACTACCACTAGGTACTGTACACCATGCTTAGCTTCCGTTTACTGCCAGGAACGGGCTCATTCAGGGTATTTTGGCCGTAGGCAAATATTAAGCTCTTTTTCAACCCTATATAAAGGATGGAAAATGTGTTCCCCCTCAACTTATGGAGAGAACATTTTTGCACTTTTTTTTCTCGCTGTCATTGCAGGCGATATAATACTAGTTTTACTCTCCCCCTCTCGTCATCATTGTTTATTTATTACTGAGAAAATATATAAATATTCAAGGAATCGGACCCCCGACCCGCACAAAGGCAGGGACGTAAATATACGCCCATCTGCCTGTACGTGCCATTCTGTTGACGTATATGTACATGCGGTGGTCGGGAAGTGGTTAATGCATAGGTGCATTATATCATGGATTGATTCCGTACAATAATAATAAGAATTAACAGTAAACTACTTTTTTTAAAAACTGACATCCTAGCTGTCATTGAGAAAAAAAACAGCTTTAGCCAATTTTCTAAGATTGTGGATTTGGGGTTTTCATGACCTGTAGGCCATAATCATCACAATTATGACAAATCACGGCTTGAACTATCTTGCTTTGCATGTAATGAGTCTATCTCATATATTAGTTTCACCTTTTAAGTTGCATTAGTAAAATAAATGAACTTTTGCACGATATTCACATTTTTCGAGTTTCATCTGTACTTCAGGGTGGACTGCATATAAAACAAACAGTGTGGTATGTATATACTTGTGTTATGCCATTTGCCTGGAGTTCAGCCTTGCGGTACACACTGATAGACCAGTAATCATCTGGGAATATTACCTGCCCCCTCTCCTCCAACTCTGTTAACATGACAATTGAACACGATTTCCACTCCCAGATCATCCGCCAGAAATCTTCCATTGTGTGCCGCAATGGCCCCTGACTGGCAATGTAGGAGTCCTTTTGTCGATAACCCTGCAAGACAAAGAAAAAGGAACAAAGTTCTATCATCAGATGTCAAATGATTTCTTCTAGAGTAATGGCATGACCACTGACATAAACTGGCCTGAAGAGCATCTACCTAAATAAATAGCAAAATATTGTAATAAAAAGGAGAACGTGCTGATATTTCTACTGCAAGCCCCAATGCTCTTCCTTATGGCAGAAAAATATATTGAATATATGAGAATTCTGAGTAGGGGTGCAACGGATCAAAAAACTCACAGTTCAGGTTGTTCCTCGGATCGGCAGTCACGGATCGGATTATTTTACGGATCAGAAAAAAAGCCAGTGACCACCCCCCCCCCCCCCAGTAGTACAGGCACACAGTGACCCCCCCCCCCTTCAGTAGTACAGGCACACAGTGACCCCCCCTTCAGTAGTACAGGCACAACAGTAACCCCCCCCCTTCAGTAGTACAGGCACACAGTGACCCCCCCCCTTTAGTAGTACAGGCACACAGTGACCCCCCCCCCCATAGTACAGGCACACAGTGAACCCTCTCCCCCCCATAGTACAGGCAGACAGTGAACCCCCCCATAGTACAGGCAGACAATGACCCCCCTCCCCCCATAGTACAGGCACACAGTGACCCCCTCCCCCCATAGTACAGGCACACAGTGACCTACCCCCCCCTCCGTAGTACAGGCACACAGTGAGCATGATGTGGCATGTGTGTCCCTTGAGCACGGGCTCCTTCTCCTCTGTGGGTGTAAACAGAGAGGAGGGGCCGCCACCGGGTGTACCAAGATGGCCGCGGCTCCGGAGCTAGGCCGAAGCCGCGGCCTTTCCTAATGCTATGGCCGAGGCGGTAGTCCGCGGATCGCATAGCGTGCCGATCCGAAGGAGGTGACCCGTTGGACCCCTAATTCTGAGGTTTATCCAGAAATATTTTGCTGCATGTAATAGGGTAGCTTTACCCTAAACCAGGAGTGCCCAACATTTTGAAGAGCAATGAGTTGGACTCTGCATTTGCAGAGGGGACAAGGAAACAGCCCACTCTACTCTATGGGCCCCACAATCGGATCTGCTCAGACAAAACAGATCCCTTCCTTTTTTTTTTTTGGCAGATCGGATGTCATTCAAAACACTGATGCTCTGAGATTGCCAACCAGTCATCCTAGGGCAGGAAATCGTGGGCCACATCAGAGGGCTCCGCGGGCCACTGGTTGGGCACCCCTGCCCTAAACCAATGATGGCAAACCTTGGCACCCCAGATATTTTGAAACTACATTTCCCATGATGCTCACCTAAACTGCAGAGTGCATGAGCATCATGGGAAATGTTCCAAAACATCTGGGGTGCCAAGGTTCGCCATCACTGCCCTAAACCTACGCTCACACTTGTGCGGGTGAAAGCTGTTGCAGAACCCTCACTTCACCTGCAACCACCAGCACACAAACAAAAGGTATCCGCTGGCGGCTGCCATTTATTTTAAGATTAGGGGAAGAGAAGGAGCCAGGAGTGCCGATGAGGGACCTGAGAAGAGGAGGATCGGAGCTGCTCTGTGCAAAACTATTGCACATATAAGGTAAGTATAACAAGTTTTTTTTTTGGGGGGAGGGGGTTGGTTTTTAAAGTTTACCTTTGAAATTACTTTCAGGTGACGGTGTTACCCGTGTAGCCATAAATTCTGGGGTATGTTCCTGGCACTCAGAGATGGAGAAGCTACTTGGATGAGCAGTGTAATGTCTTCATTACTACAGAATAAGTTCAGTTTAAGTGGTTAAGCCACTATATTATGATCATTCCATTCCCTCTAAAAAAAACAAATATGTATCCCAGTGTTTGCTATATAAAAAAGAAGCCGACTTTCTACCTTATATCAGAGAATCTCCTGGTGCTCATGTGACTCCTTGGCTCTCTACTCTCCCCAGCTGACGTCAGTCAGGGAGGAAAGAGAAATGAGCAGCAATGTGAGCACCGGGAGACGCTTTGATACAAGATAGAAATCGGTATCATTTTTTATATAGCAAATACACTGGGATAAACAATGTTATTTTACAGAGGGGGTGGCATGATCATAATATAGTTATGATTAGGGATGAGCCGAACACCCCCGCATTCGGTTCGCAACCAGAACCGAACGGACCGAGCGTTCGCGCGAACATTTAGAACCCCATTGGAGTCTATGGGACTCGAACATTCTAATTCAAAAGTGCTCATTTTAAAGCCCAATATTCAAGTTATTGTTAGAAAAAGTCTTTGAGAACCCGGGTCTTGCCCCAGGGAACATGTATCAATGGAATTTTTATTTTATCTTTAAACTGTAGTTTTTTCTGGGGCAGTGATTTTAACCCTTTCATGCCAATGCCTATTTATGACATTTAGTGTTTACAAGTTAAAATCCATATTTTTTGCTAGAAAATTACCTAGATCCCCCCAAACATTTTTTATAATTATATATATATATATATATATATTTTAGCAGAGAATCTAGAGAATAAAATGGCGATTGTTGCAATATTTTATGTCACACGATATTTGTGCGGCGGTGTTTTAAATGCAATTTTTTGGGAAAAATTTACTTTCATGATTTTTAAAAAAAATTAAAAAGTAAAGTTAGCCCAATTTTTTTGCATAATGTGAAAGATGAAGTTGCGCCGAGTAAATAGATACCAAACATGTCACGCTTTAAAATTGCACGCACTCGTGGAATGGAGTCAAACTACGGTACCTAAAAATCTCCATAGGCGACGCTTTAAAGCGCCCAGAGGCGATTCAGTTCGCATGTGCTGCGCTATACAAGTTTTTCATTCATTCATTCATTTAAACTTCTTTTACGGTTACCAGGTTAGCGGTACAGAGGTGGTCTAGTGCTAGAATTGAGTTGCTGTCGCTCTCACGATCACGGCGATACCTCACATGTGTGATTTGAACACCGTTTTCATATGCAGGCACAACTTCCGTATGCGTTTTATTTGGTGCGCAAGCTCGCGGGGGCGCTTTAAATTATTTTATTTTTTTCTTATTTATTTTATTTATTTTTATAATATTAAATAGTGTGTTTTTTTTTTTTACATTTTGATTACTTTTATTGCTGTCACAAGGAATGTAAACATCCCTTGTGACAGTAATAGGCGGTCACAGGTACTCTTTATGGAGGGATCGGGGGTCTAAAAGACCCCCAAGTCCCTCCCTTTGCACTTCAAAGTATTCAGATCGCCGAAAACGGCGATTCTGAATACGGTTTACTTTTTTAAATCCGGCGCCATTGGCAGCCGAGAAACCTGGAAGTGACGTCATGACGTCGCTTTCGCGTTTACACATTGCAGACTGAATCAAAGCCACGTACGGCTTTCATTCAGTCTGCGCCCGCACACAGGACACGTCGGATCAAGGATCGGGTCTCCCGGTGGGACGGGAGGCCCGGTCAGAGCGACGAGAGGCGGTGGGAGGGGGGGGGGTGTCCCCTCACGCTCCTCCGGCATTTTAGCCGCACCGGTTGTTTTGTCTGGATAGACAATCGCCGGCTCTAAACAACGGTACCGGGATGATGCCTGCAGCTGCAGGCGTCATCCCGGTATAACCCCTGAAAGCCGAGGACGCTCAACGTGAAGGGGTTAATGATGCTTAAAGTGAGAAAAAAAAAAAAAATTCCTTTAAATATCGTACCTGCTGGGTGTCTATAGTATGCCTGTGAGGTGGCACATGTTTAAAACTGTCCCTGCACAAAATGAGATTACTCTCAGAAAAAATAAATGTAATACTGCTTGCGGCTTTAATGTAATGTTTGGTCCCTGCAATATGGATAATAATCATTTAAAAAAAATAGCATGAGTTTCCCCGCCACCACTCCCCCCAGGTCATTACAAGACCCAGTGCCGATCCTGACCTCCCTGGGGCCCTAAGCAAAAGGACATGGCACATAAAAAATGAGAAGCTGATGACAGTGACATGTCACATTAAAGAAAGTTGAGAAGCGGGGGGAGGGGGTGTTCTGCTGTTGGAAATGACTCAGCCAGCGAGTTTAGAAGCGGGGTAAGGGGGCGAAAATGACTTCTCACCAGACGGGGCCTCTAGTAATTTGGGGGGCCCTTCGCAGCTTTGCGGGGCCCTAAGAGGCTTGCATAGTGAACCTATAGGGAGGATCGGCCCTGACAAGACCCTATGCCCCTATATACTTTGAACAGCAGTATACAGGCTTTGCAAACAAGACAAGTACTGTAGCTTTGTTACGTAGAATCTGAACCATGTCATACTTTGCTGCTGCATATTGCACAATTTCCTAAAGAGACCCTCAACAAACTACATGACACTTGTGCCTGATGAGGCCATTGATGTTCCAGTGGTGGCCCGTGAGACTGTCCATACAGGCTTGGCCCCCCAAAGCGCACGTGTTGTGTGGCAACAATATGTTGATCATTTTAGGGGTGGGGGGGCTATTACAATGCCAGATCTTGGCTCAATCAATTATTTTTTGGGGAAAAAAAAAATTCTAGAAAAAAGGGGGGTTGCCATCCGGGGCCCCCTTTGAACAAATTCTGTGAAGAGCTCCTGTTCTCTGAAGGCCTCTATTATTTCTGCAAGTCAAAAGTAAGCAAAAAAAGCTAATGTCAGTTAAGCCTTTTACTACTAAGCTTTCTCCCAACATCAAACCCACAAACTCATCCACTGATCATAAAGTCCAAAATCGAGTTACGTATCCTATATGGCCCAAGTGCAGTAACACCAAGTACGTTTAGGTGCAAACTATACGGCACAAGTGCAGTAACAACAAGTACGTTTAGGTGCAAACTATACGGCACAAGTGCAGTAACAACAAGTACGTTTAGGTGCAAACTATACGGCACAAGTGCAGTAACAACAAGTACGTTTAGGTGCAAACTATAGGGCCCAAGTGCAGTAACACCAAGTAAGTTTAGGTAAAAAACTATACGGCACAAGTGCAGTAACAACAAGTACGTTTAGGTGCAAACTACACGGCACACAGGCAATACAACACGTTAGAAGGCTGTTTATATATATCCTCTACACACTGTAAATTTAACTAAACTGACTAGCCTGCCTGCTCTATCTAGTAATAAAGACACGGTCTCTCTCTATAGGACTGATCTCTTTAACAATGCCGCAACACACTACACAAGGCCGCCTTTTATAGTGTGGGGTGTGTGCTAAAGCCCTGAGCCATAATTGCCCAAAGCCACCCTGGCTTTGTCCAATTATAGCTCTCTGGTTTTTGCGCGCTGTGATTGGCCAAGCATGCGGCACAATCGAATTTGGCGCGAACGACCCATTTTGTTCGAATTTTAAGGAACGTACGAACAGACGATGTTCGAGTGGAACATACGTTCGACTCAAACACAAAGCTCATCCCTAGTTATGAAAGCAGCAGGAGGGGAGAGCTGAGTGGACAGAGCTGACAGGCGGGGAGGGGAGAGGATGACAGGAGATCTGCGGATGATGGAGGCACATAAACTGACCACGCAGGATCAGCCAGGTATTTTAAGCGATAGAACAGGCCAGATACACAGCACAAGCACCGATCAGTTATTCATGCTTTAGGGGAACAGGATCCCCTTTTTTTTAGGGTAACAAATGCTTTTAAATGTGACTTCTTCTACTAGTTATACACAGACCTGGATCAATAAAAACCTTCACATAAAGATTATTATCTAGTTCATAAATGTAGAATGAACTTACATCAATAAAAGAGGCGTTTACATAGTCTGTATTCTCCTCTCCTCTTTTCACAGGAATAATGACTCTGTTAAATTCATCTGCAGAAGAAAAAGGAAAGAAAATATTAAAGCTGAACTCTTAGACTAGGAGTATACATTAACAAATTGAAGCCGAACTCCAACTCACACTGCAGTTACAACAAACTGTTGTGTTCCTATTGGGATAAAGGTTTTTTATGAAAAAATAAAAGCCGATTATTGTAAGCACGCCTGTCGGTGGTAAATGGGTTTGTCTCGATACACCGATACATTTACCAGACAAAATGTTCTGCTGGAAAACAGACTAACTGGGTGAATCACCAGATACAAATAAAGGAAAACAAGCCTATAAAAGAAAAGCAATGCAGCCGCCACATCTAAAAATTGGTAAGCTGCAATATAATAAATGTTTGCTTTTGGGTTTAATCATTTACGGACCGCCCACAGTGTATGTACGTCGCTACATTGACGTTAAATACCAGGGTTGTGGCAGTCATCTGCTGCCATAACTGGTATATTTTTACACATTGGGCAATCCTCTTTCACATAAAAGAGTCCCAGCAGCAGATTCGCCAAGTGATCACTTTTATGGGCGGCAGGAGAAGTGCCCCACCGTTTCCCGGACAGTGACAGTGTTGCCTATGGAGATTTTTAATTACTGTAGTTTCTCGCCATTCCACGAGCGTGTGCAATTTTAAGGCGTGATCTATTAGGCATCAGTTCACTCGGGGTAACATCTATCACATTATACAAAAAAAATTGGGCTAACTTTATCATCTTTCTTATTTTTTTTATTAAAAAAAAAAAGGTGTATTTTTTCAAACAAATTGCATTTGTAAGACCGCTGCACAAATACGGTGTGACAAAGTATTGCAACGATCTCCATTTTATTCTCTAGAGTCTCTGCTAAAAAATATATATATAATATTTGGGGGCTCTAAATAATTGTCTAGCAAAAAAAAAAATCTGATTTAAACTTGTAAACAAATATCAGAAATAGGCTTGGCTCTTAAAGCGGTTGTATACCCGAAAAAAGAAATAAACAAAAAAAAAAAGCAACCTGTAAGGGCAAAATGAGCAAGTGCCAGCATCGCCTTCCAATCACTGCTGAGGGAGCCGACATGTTCCTTCTGGGTTTGCGGCTCAGGCGCTGCAACTGGCTGGAGCAGAGACGAAATCACTCCTGCACATGCATGCAGGAGTCTTCTCTCCGGCAGCATTAGCCAGACCTTCAAGTAGCTGTAAACCCACGTTTCCACAAAAAAAAATAAAAAAATACCACCTGCAAAACAAAGTCATAACGAGCTAGTCCCGCAGCAGTCCTCGTACACCGCTCGGGCGGCCGACACCTCTCCCGGGAGTTGCTTCTGGGTATCGCGGCTCTGTGTGTGCAGGAGCTGCCAGTTACTGCATGGCCTCCTTTAAAAACGGCACAATTCTAAAGTGCGCATGTGCCGTAGACATCGGCGCCCGACATTAATGTTAATATCTCCTAAATCGTGGAGGTTTAGGAGATATTTCGAGCACCTACAGGTAAGCCTTAATCTAGGCTTACCTGTAGGTAAAAGTTGTTGTAAAGCGTTTAGGCCTCATTCACACAGGCGGACTCCATCGCAACGGAGTCCGCCTGTGTCGGCCAGCTCAGCCAGAGATCTGTCTGTAGATCTCCGCTAAGCCGACGGATGACAAGCTCCTCTCTGCTCACTGAGCGGCGAGGAGCTTGTCGAGCCCCGCTGTCCTCTATGGAGCGATCCGATGAAAATGGACGTGCCCCCATACGTCTGTTTTCAGCGGATCAGGTCGGATGTCAGCGGACATGTCTCCGCTGACATCCGACGCTCCATAGGGGTGCATGAAGCGCCCGATCAGGTCCACCGTCAAAACTGACAGGCGAACCTGATCGGATCGTTTGTGTGTTTGAGGCCTTACATCCACTTTTAGTGGCTGCATGCAACGTGAATATCTCTTATACCATACAGGTTTAGGGGATATTCATTTTACCTACAGGTAAGCCTTGTTATAGACTTGCCTGTGGTAAAAATGTGAAAGTGGGGTATACAAACACTTTAAGTGGTTAATATCACTTTAATAGGCATGTTTGCATTAGTGTAGTTGGACTAATATGAATGATTCAACCAACTCTGCAAGCTACAGCATAGAAAAACAAGGGGGTTGGGACTGTAAATGAAGCACCTCGGAAAAGGGCCTCCATCCCTGATAGCAATGTGAATGCGAGAACAAGCTGCAGCATAGCACACAGGGGACACTGAATAAACACAACTAAAGCAAGCTACATGAAAGAAAAAAAAATCTTACATGGAATGATCTGCAGGACTCGGTTTTTCTTCATGTTGGCTGGAAGATTTCCCGTCCTCATTTTGTCATTCTGAATTTTAATAGATGTCAACTTCTGGGACAAAAAAAAACAGACGGTTATGTTGCACTCCAATTTTCAACCTAAACCTGAAATGTCAGTCCAGGGTATGGCAGTGGGGTCATTAGTCCCCCTTTAATATAGGGTTGATCCCCTTTGCAGCTATAACTGCCTACACTCATTACGGGAAGGCTTTCTACAAAACCTTGTATGACTATGTCTGAGAGTATTTGTGGTCATTCAGCCAACAGAACCTTTTGTGAGGTCGGATATTGATGTTGGATGTGAAGACCTGGCTTGTAATTGGTGTTTTAATGAATTCCAATGGTGTTCAGTAGGGTTGAGGTACGGGCTCTGCCAAGACCACTCAAGATCCTCCACACTAAACAGATAAAACCTTGTCTTAAAGAGGAGCTCCACCCTAAAATGGAACTTGCGTTCACCGAATTTCTCCCCCCTCTCCGGTGCCACAATTGGCACCTTTCCAGCGGGAGAGGGGACAGGATACCCGTCTTTGACAGGTATCCTTTCCCACTTCCAGGAGTCCAGCTGCAGCGTCACTGCGGGGCTCCCTCCTCCTCCCCTGGCTGCCAGGCTAATAGGAGAGAGAAGTGGGGCCTCACGCATGCGCAATAAGGTTCCTGGCATGAAGCCCGAAAGGCTACACTGCTGGGTTCCCTTACCCGCAATGGCGGCAGCAGCACCCGACAGCTGATGGAAACATCAGTTGCGGTGCCGACATCAATGGACTCCAGGACAGGTAAGTGTCCATTTATTAAAAGCCAACACTACAGTATGTGTAGCTGCTGGATTTTAATTTTCCCCCGGACCTCCGCTTTAATGAAGCCGGCTTTGTGCATTGGGGGCACATCTGTGCTGGAAAAGTAAAGGGCCTTCCCCCAAACTGTTGTCACAAGGTTGGCTGCATGACTGTCTCAAATGCCCTTGATGTCTACAAACCTTTAAATCCCCCCCCAATGTTTCACCAGGAGCTTTATAATGCTTTTAGTCTCACCTTAAACTCCTCTTCTAGGCCGTTGCTGTTCCCGGAGATTTTGTTGTACAGCTTCTGTAGGTGAGTTTCCAGAGACGTGACTTCCAGCTCTGTGTCCCCGTACAGAAAATGTTCCAGCAGTGCTTGATAAATAAAGACGTACTGCATCTAAATACACACAAGGAGACACATTGGACACGCTAGTGTTAGGACTACTATTTATTTCCAAAAGCCATAGAATACTGAACAGTCAGGACATGGGAAAGCTGTGTGCATGAAGAAAATATAAAGGGCTTTTTATTATTAGTGCTGTGTTTTCCATTTAGTATATACTGTATTTTCGCTTCATGTACTAAGCTTAAAGGGGTTGTAAAAGGTAAAAAAAAAAATATTTTCCTTAACTTTAGTGCAGTCCTCTTTCACTTACCTCATCCTACCATTTTGCTTTTAAATGTCCTTATTTCTTCTGAGAAATCCTCACTTCCTGTTCTTCTGTCTAACTCCACACAGTAATGCAAGGCTTTCTCCCTGGTGTGGAGAAAACCTCTTGAGGGGGAGGGGCAAGCAGGAGTGTCAAGACGCTCTACTTTGCCGATAGAGAAAGGAGCTGTGTGTTAGTGGGCGTCCTGACACTCCTGCTAGCCCCCTCCCCCCTCACGAGGCTTTCTCCACACCAGGGGGGAGAAAGCCTCGCATTACTGTGTGTAGTTACAGACAGAAGAACAGGAAGTGAAAATTTTTCAGAAGAAATAAGGACATTTAAAAGCAAAATAGAAGGATGAGGTAAGTGAAGGAGGACTGCACTAAGGTAAAGGAAGATATTTAGGGAATTTTTTTTTCCTTTACAACCCCTTTAAATAGTAAGGCCCCTTTCACATGTCCACCTCCCTTCGTCCGTTTTTACAAGTCTGTTTACGGACTTGTAATGGACGCCTATGGGGTCGCGTCCGTTAGCGGATGATGCATCCGATAACGTCCGCAAAGATCCGCGTCCGTCTGGATCCGGTTTTTCGGACGGATTTTTCTTCCGTCCGGCGGAACGGATCGGATGAAGACGGACAAACGGTCCGTTTTCATCCGATTCCCCATAGGGGAGAATGGAGGAGAGACAGGGCGGTCCCTGCACAGTGTGCCAGGACCGCCCTGTCCGCCGACAGCTGAGCGGGGATCCCCGCTGAGCCGACGGACACACACGGAGCGGTCCGAAAAACGGTCCGCTCTGTGTGAAAGGACCCTAACTCCAAATTTGTTGAGAAAAGTAAACATGTGTCTATGTATACTGCAGGGATTTTAACAAACTTTGTTGCAGATCCCTACCTTTAATTATTCTGAACAAATAGCTGTTTGTGTGCAAAATGAATGCGAATGGGAGTGACCTTATAATTATCGATTAGCTCTTGCAGGGTCCTAATGAGGAAAGTGGCAGGATCTGCATCCCTTTAGAAGTGATCTCCTATTCATAAAAATGAAACTTTCATTGCAGGGGATGTCCAAAAATCTGACTTGTATCATTCTGGGAAAGTCAGTAAGCCAATCACGCAAGCAGCAAATGACATTTCGGGGGGGAGTTATGTGCCTCCTGTGCCTCCTGGATGCAAGGCATTTTATAGCAAATTAAAGCGCAATAGATTGGAAAGGAAAGGTAATTTTTAATATCATTAAAATTAAAATAAAACTTGTGTAGCAATTGTATATGATAGATATAGATTATATATACTATGGATGGATGGATGGATAGATGGATAGATGGATAGATGGATAGATGGATAGATGGATAGATGGATAGATGGATACTATTTACAATTCTTTTCTCACAAAAGTGGAGCTACCCCTTAAAGCAGGGGGTCTCAAACTGGTGGCCCTCCAGCTATTGTAAAACTACAAGTCCCATATGACATTGCAAGGCTGAAAGTTACAAGCACGATTCTTTCAGGCAGAGGCATGATGGGACTTGTAGTTTTGCAACAGGTGCAGACCCCCCACCTTAAAGTGGTATTAAATTAACTACAATAACATATTATACATACCTGCTCTGTGCACTGGTTTTACACAGAGCAGCCCCGATCCTCCTCTTCGCAAGTCCTCGGTCAGTGCTTTTCCTCTTCTGCGAGTGCCTCCATAAAAAGCTGATTTGGGGGCACTCCTGCGGGCTCGCTACTGAGCCAACTTGGCTGCGTCTATTGACACAGACCGGGTGGCTCTGCACCCATCACTGGATTTGTTTGATAGCAGCAGAATCAATTGGCTCCCGCTGCTATAAATCTGCTCCGTGAGGACTGGGAGTGACAGAGCAGGGAGAGCCAAAGCTTGTGTGCACATTGCTGAATCTAGATGGGGCTCAGGTAAGTATAAGGGAGGGGCTGTGAGGGATTCTGCAGCACAGAAGGTTTTTCACGTTAAATGTATTGAATGCATTAAGGTCAAAACCTTAAAGTCTTAAGGTGGATGTAAACCATATCTGTATTGTTTTCTTATCTCTCTTTAAAGCACTAAGTTCTGTGGCTTTATCCTGCTCTGTTCTTCTGTTATCAGCATTAAAACTTCTGCAAAGTTCTCAGTCAACTCAGATAAAAGCAGCCCGAATTTTGTGTTGAATTGATAAAGTAGCAGGAGAGATGACCTATTCACAGAACAGCTCTGCAAGTCTCTACCTATGTGGAGTGTGCGCGTATGTGTGTGTGTGTGGGGGGGGGAAACCTTTCCTCCAATCAGCTGTCTTGGATGTATGCCAATCATCCACTCCCACTGCTGAACAGGGAGAGAAAATCTCTAACATGATGTGCACATTCTAAATCTAAAAAGGTAAAGACAGCAGATACAAATGTAAAGCTTATGTAGGGAGATTTGTTTAATCTCTGTATCATCTGAGGCTGTTCACTTCACTGGGTGTATGTGAGGGTTTACATCAACTTGAAGGCTAAGGAACCAAGTCTATTTTATTTTTTTTGCATGTTCCATATTCATGTATAATTCCTGGTTTAACCTTTGCGGGGAAAAAAAAAAAAAAGAAAGAAAGGAGGCTGATCTGTGGGTGATGTAAACTTTGTTGCATATTGTACATTCGGCATTATATATTGTATAATTATCGTATCAAACAAAAACCACAGAAAGAGGGCGCCTGGGTCAGTGTGACAGTAAAAACAAGTAACACTTTATTCTGATACACATTACATAAAAGTATCTTACAAGCTGCACACACCAACCAAGAAGCCATTCGTCACAAAAGGATGAGAAGACCACTGTGGGGATAAGCTCGGACCCCCCGTATGGAGGTATATAACCGGCGGGGTCTCCAGCTCTCAGACCCAACAAGAAACCAAATCTGGACGGGTTTTGGCCTCCATACGGTGGGTCCGAGCTTCACCCCATAGCGGTCTTCTCATTCCTCGTGGCGGCTGGCTGCTTTATTGGTGATCCACATCCCCCCTGTGTGCAGCTTGTAAGATACTTTCATGTAATGTGTATGAGAATAAAGTGTCGCTTGTTTTTACTATCACACTGACCCAGACGTCGTCTTTATGCTGCTTTTGTTTGTGTCTGAAGGAATTCCAATTTCCTGCTGAGGATCTGCCAGTGACTGTGTGTGCGCAATCCCAATCCACCTGTGGATCCATCCACCCTGTGGACTTCTCCTTGATAGTCCTTACTGCTAGGGACTGTATGGACTAATTCTTACCCAATTTGTAAGAGTAGATTTTTTTACTTTTTTTCCCTCACTGTCATTCATCCCAACTTTTTGAGATGGGAATGAGGGATACCTATCAGCAAAAGTATACAGGCATAGGACACACTCCCTTAAAGGAAAATTGTACAAAAACACACAAGATTAGTTAAACCCACAAGTTCATTTTTATTTTTTTTTCTTAAACACTATTATACCTTTATATTGTTTTTTGGAATTCACAAATGCAGCAATTTAGAAATCAGATGAAAGGTTTAGCGCTGGAAAACACTTTTTGATAGATACAAAGTGCATTTTCTATACAACTATATAGATCAGACCAAAATGAGGGACAAATGAGGTAAGAGGGACAGTCCCTCGAAATCAGGGACAGTCCCTCGAAATCAAGGACAGTTGGGAGCGATGCATTGTTATTGATCTCCTATGGTCCACCTTATAGCTGCCAGTGAGCGCTGACTCGCACACTACCTGCCAGTTCTGTGTGATATATTGCTTATATTTCCAGTATCAGTTATTAAGACTTACATCTGTTTGTACCATCTGACATCGCTGAGCCCGGATCCGACTCACAAACCCATAAACATCAACTTTCTTCTCCGAATTCATCATATCCAACATGGCATCTATGACTATGAAGGTTCCCGTCCGACCTACACCGGCACTGAGGAGCAAACAAAGCATTGTAAAATAAGAGCAAAAGCAAATACTACACATAATGTCAGCCAATATTATTAACACAAGCATTTTTATGCATCTTCGAGTCCCCCTGTAGCAATCTTATTACCTGTTGGTCTGCTCATAAGTCTATTGTGTTTGCACTTTCAGTATTTGGGTGAGAACATGGTTTGTTATGCAGTGAAATCTCTGCCCCTTCTTCCACTGCAGCCAGAAAAATGAGAGCGTACGTCACCTTTTCCCAACACGACAGTGTACTGGTCTAGCAGCCAATTACTAGGCCCAAATACTGTCAGGGGACAAAGATGGTGACGTCACTGCTCCACCTAGACTTCGTCAGGTGACCCTTGGGAATTTAGTGTCGGCTGCAATGTAGGGATGAGCACTGACAGGGGAGGAACGGATATCCTTTCCACAGACATTGTCAATCTTGCTTTAAAAGTGAAATTAGCACTTTTAAAGCGGAGTTTCACCCTAAATATAAGATCTCCCATGCGCTTCAGCATACTGGCGTCAGCGCCAGTATGCTGGGTTTTTTTTTTTTTTATAGCACACTTACTGTTTTATCGTAGAAATCCTTTTCTGTCCCCCGCGGTGGACGGCGCCAGTACAGCGCGTCACATCTTCCTAAGATACCCGATATGGACTCGGGTATTTCCGGCGCTATGCGGCGCCTGCGCACAGACCTAGGAGCTGACTGCGCAGGCGCCGTATTTCTCCGAGTCCTATTTCGGAGAAATACGGCGCCTGCGCAGTCAGCTCCTAGGTCTGTGCGCAGGCGCCGCATAGCGCCGGAAATACCCGAGTCCATATCGGGTATCTTAGGAAGATGTGACGCGCTGTACTGGCGCCGTCCACCACGGGGGACAGAAAAGGATTTCTACGATAAAACAGTAAGTGTGCTATAAAAAAAAAAAAACCCAGCATACTGGCGCTGACGCCAGTATGCTGAAGCGCATGGGAGATCTTATATTTAGGGTGAAATACCGCTTTAATAAAACTAAAATATAATAATCTATCTAATCCTACAACTAAAGCTACAGGACCTTTAAAAAAAAGGCATTAGAATATTAAAAAATCACAGCTTCTATTTAACAATTTAAAACGTCAAGATAAAATATTATATGCCGTTCATTATACAACGGTATGAGAAATACATCTTTACATCCGGAATCTCCCAATAAGTTAATATACACATCATTAATTGATACATATTTTCCTAGTTTTAACTGTGGCGCTATATAAACTATGAATAATAATATAATTTTATTATCTGATTTTGATATACAGTGCAGAAAATAAGTATTTGAACACCCTGCTATTTTGCAAGTTCTCCCACTTGGAAATCATGGAGGGGTCTGAAATTGTCATCGTAGGTGCATGTCCACTGTGAGAGACATAATCAAAAAAAAAATTCCAGAAATCACAATTTATGATTTTTTAACTATTTATTTGTATGATACAGCTGCAAAGAAGTATTTGAACACCTGTCTATCAGCTAGAATTCTGACCCTCAAAGACCTGTTAGTCTGCCTTTAAAATGTCCACCTCCACTCCATTTATTATCCTAAATTAGATGCACCTGTTTGAGGTCATTAGCTGCATAAAGTCACCTGTCCACCCCATACAATCAGTAAAAATCCAACTACTAACATGGCCAAGACCAAAGAGCTGTCCAAAGACACTAGAGACAAAATTGTACACCTACACAAGGCTGGAAAGGGCTACGGGGAAATTGCCAAGCAGCTTGGTGAAAAAAGGTCCACTGTTGGAGCAATCATTAGAAAATGGAAGAAGCTAAACATGACTGTCAATCTCTCTCGGACTGGGACTCCATGCAAAATCTCACCTCGTGGGGTCTCAATGATCCTAAGAAAGGTGAGAAATCAGCCCAGGACTACACGGGAGGAGCTGGTCGATGACCTGAAAAGAGCTGGGACCACCATTTCCAAGGTTACTGTTGGTAATACACTAAGACGTCATGGTTTGAAATCATGCATGGCACGGAAGGTTCCCCTGCTTAAACCAGCACATGTCAAGGCCCGTCTTAAGTTTGCCAATGACCATTTGGATGATCCAGAGGAGTCATGGGAGAAAGTCATGTGGTCAGATGAGACCAAAATAGAACTTTTTGGTCATAATTCCACTAACCGTGTTTGGAGGAAGAAGAATGATGAGTACCATCCCAAGAACACCATCCCTACTGTGAAGCATGGGGGTGGTAGCATCATGCTTTGGGGGTGTTTTTCTGCACATGGGACAGGGCGACTGCACTGTATTAAGGAGAGGATGACCGGGGCCATGTATTGCGAGATTTTGGGCAACAACCTCCTTCCCTCAGTTAGAGCTTTGAAGATGGGTCGAGGCTGGGTCTTCCAACATGACAATGACCCGAAGCACACAGCCAGGATAACCAAGGAGTGGCTCTGTAAGAAGCATATCAAGGTTCTGGCGTGGCCTAGCCAGTCTCCAGACCTAAACCCAATAGAGAATCTTTGGAGGGAGCTCAAACTCCGTGTTTCTCAGCGACAGCCCAGAAACCTGACTGATCTAGAGAAGATCTGTGTGGAGGAGTGGGCCAAAATCCCTCCTCCAGTGTGCAAACCTGGTGAAAAACTACAAGAAACGTTTGAGCTCTGTAATTGCAAACAAAGGCTACTGTACCAAATTGATTTTCTCAGGTGTTCAAATACTTATTTGCAGCTGTATCATACAAATAAATAGTTAAAAAAATCATACATTGTGATTTCTGGATTTTTTTCTTTTTTGATTATGTCTCTCACAGTGGACATGCACCTACGATGACAATTTCAGACCCCTCCATGATTTCCAAGTGGGAGAACTTGCAAAATAGCAGGGTGTTCAAATACTTTTTTTCTGCACTGTATATATACACACACATATAGATATAAACACATATACACACATACATATGCACACATATACATACTCACCTGCAATGTACAACAATAGCTCCGGCATACTGTGGGTTACAGGCTTTAACCTTCTTTAGGAACTTTAGCATTCCTATAGGAGTAAAAGGCACCCCAAAGTCAGGCCAACTGGTGAAATGGAACTGCGTAACAAGGCGCTGTGGCTTCTTATTTGTAACGTCACCAACCTGAAAGAAGAAATCGTAAAGGAATCATAAGGTTACCAATTCCTCCTATCAGTGCAAGGGACTTGTGACTCTCAGGACTCAAAATATAACATACAAAAAAAAAGGGGGGCACAATCATTCCAACATAGAAAGCCTGCCAGGTCTATGAGGGCGGTTACTGCTGACCCCTCCTTTGGATGGTTGCTTCCATGCTAATCCAAAAGCTTTCATTACTTTTTCCTCACTGCCCTATAATAATATGTATGCCGATTAGGAATGCAGTTGCCACTGGAAAGGGAGGGGGGGTTTACTTTAAGAAAACTGTGCAGGCTTTTCCACTCTCAATCATTTATTGATGCTTTTAGAAAAGATTTAAAAAAATGGTTGTCTTGATGGACAATCTCGTCACAGTGGCAGTCCGTTACCTGCTGGATGCAGAATTTGCGTATGGTGTAATCAACCAAGACGGTCATATCTTCCACCGATACACGGATATTTCCATACGTCCAGCAACCTTGGTCAGGCCAATACTGAGCACATTTACACTGCGGGGGGCAAAAAAAACTTGTGAGAAAAGAATTCATACATTCACAATTTTATTGCAATGACAATGAACAGCATGCGGTAACCACAGTTCTGCATTTTAGGTTGATTAAATTAGGTAGGAAATTTCTGATTGGTTGCTATACATTATTACTACTTAGAAAACAGCAACTTTTTTTTAACTGCCTGAATAATACAGAATCAGTCTATTATTTAACGGTCCAATGAAAGGATTATCTCGTTTCTTGTTCCTTCAGTAATGCCAGTTAAAGCGTAATCTTAAAGGAGTTGTAAAGGAAAAAAATTATTAAAACAAAAATTAAAGGGGTTGTAAAGGTAAAAAAAAAAGTTTTTTTTTACCTTAATGCATCCTATGCATTAAGGTAAAAAAACATCTGGCAGCCTCACCTGACCGTTCGAAATTCCCGGGCACGTCCACGTTATCCTCTTCGGTTCCCAGCCTGGCCGTTGATTGGCTAGGCTGAGCGGATTGATAGCAGCACAGCCATTGGCTGGCGCTGCTGTCAATCACAGAGGATGACGCGGCGCGCCGGGGGGCGGGGCCGAGTGATACAGTCAGCGGCTATGGCCGCCTCTGTATCACGGGAGCGCGCTCGCAAAAGCTTTCCACCGTGCGAGCTCCCTCGCATTAGGGTGGAATGCTTTTGTGAGCAGGACCTGAGACAGCCGCCGAGGGACCCCAGAAGACAGCTTTCCGGGACACTCTGTGCAAAACGAGCTGCACAGTGGAGGTAAGTATAACGTGTTTGTTATTTTAAGAAAAAAAAATTCTGACTTTAGTGTTGCTTTAATGTCTGCAAGGTAGACAGACAGAATAGTGTAATGATTATGTTATAAAATGAATACCTATTAAATTCCTTCATCTATATCACCTCCGGCGTTTGTTCTCTCATTTACTTCCTGGTTTGCGGCGCTCGTTAATGTAAGAACTACATTTTCCAGTATGAATTGCAGCAAGCCCAGTAATTCACACCTCCTTGAAGTCTCTAACACGTAGAGAGCGTCCTGCCACACAGATGTAGTTCCCAGGAGGGGGCGAGCACGTCACTGACCACCGCAGTAAAGTCTCCCTTCACGGTGGTGAGTAACAATCAGACAAGCAGGAAGTGAACAGAACAGAGAAGAAATAGAGAAACTTCTGAGCAAAAACTAACAATGAGGAAGTGAAAAGAGGAATGTCTGCAGATAAAGGATGCTTATTATGGAAAACAAAATGTTTCCTTTACAACACCATGAAGCCTTTTTTTGGACACCGTGTGGAAGGGTTGTAATCCCTGCCTTATTTTTATTGCTGCAACAAGGATAGTGGATAAAAGAGGCAATAGTTAACCTACTGAACATATTACTAATAAGTATTACTTAATTGCATAGATACAATATTATTCAAATATCCAACAATAAAGCAAGACAGTATAACAAAATTAAAAAAACACATAAATGTCTAAAATGACACTATTGTGTCAACCATTGTGCCTTACAATATCCAAGCATTGGTGGCCAGACAAGCAAGAGGTCACAGGCTGTTACTGTTGGCAGGCAGAAATCAGTCAGAAGCATGCAAATTCATCTCTGGGAATTAGATACAGGATCAGGATATAAAAAGCAAAGTCCTGAGAATGCGAGCCTAGGAACTCAAAGCGGGTTTTGGCACCTAAGGCACCTTGCAGGAACTAAGTATTTCCTTATAGTAATTATAATAATTACAGCAATAAACTTCAGATGGGATTTCCTAGAAAGCATTAATACCAAAAACCACTAGATGGCATTAGCACACCCCTATGCAACACAACAGTGCAGTAATCAACTTAAACCACTAGATGGTGCAAATCTAGAACAATGATAGACGCCTGTGAATAACAGAAGCTGTGACATACACAGATATTGCTGCCCAAAATATTAAAGTATAACTAAAGGCAAAACATATTTCTTAGCTTTGGATAGAGTGGAGAAAGATTAGAACACCCCCTGTCATGTTGTTCTTGCTGTCTGTGCCCCCATTAGGGAGATCCCTCTTCTCTAGTTATCCTGTTTACCATTATCACTGAAAGTGAAAGTAAACAAAAAATCAAAATTTTTGAGTTGTCCCCAGAAAGGTAATAGAGGGAAAATCTAACAATGGGGACACTAGTTCTGATGACCTGGGTGTCCACAAGGAATTCCCTTAAAGCGGAGTTCCACCCAAAAATGGAACTTCCGCTGTGCGGATTCCCCCGCCCACCGGTCACATTTGCCACCTTTCAGGGGGGAGCAGATATCTGTCTAATCCATGTATTTGCCCCCACTTCTGGCAAAAGATCGCAGTATCCGCTATGATCCATGTCCGGCCACTCCTCTATACTCCCGCTGTCTTCTGGGAGACACACAAGTCCCAGAAGACAGCATGGACCATTCAGAATGCTTAGTACGACTCGCGCATGCGCAGTAGGGAACCAGGCTGTGAAGCTGCACGGTTTCACTTCCTGATTCCCTTACTAGCAATGCCGGTGTCTCCACCCAGAGCTGAGAGACGGGTCGGCTTCAGGTGAGGACATTGCGGGTGCCCTTGACAGGTAAGTGTCCTTATTTTAAAAGTCAGCAGCTACAGTATTTGTAGCTGCTGACTTTTATTTTATTTATTGTAGGTGGAACTCCGCTTTAATTTGCCGGGATTTCCTCTCACTTCCCATATGGCTATGGGAAAGAAAGTGAAGGAAAATCTCAGCAACGGGACACAGATGGCGAAAAAATATCTGAAAGGGGTTATAACCCTCCCTTCCTTTATCAAAAAAAAAAAAAAGTTTTGCCTATAGCTCTACTTTAATAATAAATAAAAAAAGACTATTGAATTATACTAAAGGCTAAAGTGGACCATAAAAAAATAAAAACAACAGCACACATTCATTTTTGCAGGGTAAAAGAGCCAGCAAAGCAGGGGGGGGGGGTGCTTAGCAATATGTTAAACCCTAAACATGGGTGCAACATGTTGCTTATAGTGGAATGAGCCCGAGACACAAATCTTTTATTGTCGTCTGTGTCCTTATTGGGGGGAGATGATTGCAACAAAAATAGAGGGACGTCTTCCAATGCGAACACTTGTTTTGGTGAGAGGATTTACCCTAGTTTGGGGAGATATCCTGGCGGTTCTTGCTGTGACCCAAAATATGAAGTGAAGAAACGTTTGACTACTCTAAAATAAAAGTTCTGATTTTAGATACGTTAAAGGAGAAGTCCAACCTGAGCTTATTACTTCCTGGATCACGGAAGTGTAATTCGTTTTGCTCTCCTGTGATCTGTTTTCAGCGGAGAGCTATCTGAAGTCTGCTCTCCTGATGCCACAGCAATCAGAGGGGGCACCGCGTCATCAAGACTTCCAAGTCTGGATCCGCCAGCTGCCCTGATTGATGGCAGTCTCAGCCTATCAGCGAGCCGCTGAGGCAGCCTCTTCCTGCCCCTCCACTGCTCGGTGCACCAATGAGCATGGAGAAGCAGAGAGGAAAGACGATGACCGAATAACTTGTATAGCGATACGAATGCGAACTGAATCGCCTCAAGGCGCTTATTTCCATCCGGTGTCATCCTTATCCTTCAGAAGAGATGAGTCTTACGTTTTTCCCTGAAGGCCCAAAGGTTTCCTTCCATGCGGATGTTTGTGGGCAGAGCGTTCCATAGGCATGGTCCTTGGACTGCAAATCTTCGTTCTCCCTTTGATTTGTAGCGGGACTTGGGGATGTGAAGGAGGTTTTGGTTAGTTGATCGTGTAATGTAAAGGGGTGTAATGCTTTATTTTCTTGGGGATCTGTAAGAACCGAGCCATCGATGATGTTCAGTGGCTCGGTCCTCAGTGCAGGGATGGCGGGGAACAGATGGAGCATCGGTCTGATGCGCCATCCACCGAGGTAAGTGTGAATCAATTTTTGTTTTTTACCCATACTTCTCTTCTAAGGAAAATTAAACCATTTAATTGCAATAGGGTGGAGGGGGAGAATCTCAGATATGTATTGCTGTCCGAGTTGTCTTGTTCCTTCACATCACTTTTTGACCAGATATCACTGCAACACACACCAATGTACCCCTGGGGGGCCCCTAATACTTGCATATTTCCTTAGACATCCTACTTACTTCTTTCCGCTCTTTCAGGTTGGTGACCATGACAATAGTCGCTGTATTCTGTTCCCAGATCATCCTCCAGAAATCATTCACAGTTTCCTCTTTGGGCCCTTGAAGTGAGAACATAGAAATGTTATAGTATCTCTGGCATGTAAGGAATTCTACACAGGTAATTATTGCATTAATGCTGAAACCTGGATTGTAATCTGTAACATTCAGGTCTCAAAAAGGAGACCACTTTAAAGTGGAACTAAACTTAAAGTGGTTGTAATGTAAACCCTTACATATACCCAGTGGAATGACTGTCCTCAGGTCATATGCAGAGATTAAACAAATCCTCCTACATAAGTTGTACCCGTTAATCGTCAGTCCTCTCTTCTCTACACCTGTTTAAAGTCCACAACATATAAAGCTTGTCTGAGCTTTCAGAAAAAAGGGGCGGAGAGCTGAAATGACACACTGTAGAGCTCAATGAGGAGTGGTCTGAGCTGATTTGAGAGAAGGGACCTCCCCCGTTCACACAGCACACAGGAACAGAGCTGAGGCTGTTAATCACAGGCTGTGTGCTGGAGATCCCCACCCTCACCTTTTTTCTCTTGGTGTCAAGAAAATGTCAGAAATTACTCATGCAGACACAGCAAAGTACTCATAGTTCTCTTTATTGGGACAAGTACACACGATAAAGGGATATGCTCATATTTCATGTTGGAGACTTACAACCCCTTTAAGTCGCACTCTATTCGCTGTAGCGTGTCTTCAGACCATATATGCAATCTCTGATGATCATCACCTCTATTATGTCTGAAGTCTCTGTCAGTGTTCTGTCATGTACTGATTATTATGTGTGGCCTTCTCGAGCTGTAAAGGGCCACATTTGAGGCCCTCTTGCCATACTTTGTAAGTTGCCAACCGTTTTTCTTGTAGTTTCCCTGACTTGTCATCATTAAGGCATACCTGGAGCACCTGACAAAGTGGGAGAGGGGGATGGGACAAAAGACCCTAGCTGTCACAGTCTTATGGGAGGGGCACTTCTAAACGTTTTTTTTTTTATTCTGTTTGGCCTCTAAGAGCGAATAAATGCTTAAATCCATGATCCAAAGTAGGGCTGCAACTAACGATTTTCATAATCGATTAGTTGGCCGATTATTGTTTCAATTATTTGGATAATGAAAGAGAAAGATTCCCCAGTGGGCCTATACGCAGCAATAATGGATTGAATAAATGTTAGATATATAAAACAGTGTTTATTGCCGAGAATCTCGGATTCCCAGTAGAGTCAAAGTTGGTTGTTGTTACAAAAAAAATAACATTTCTGGATACAGTATAATGGATCATAGTATATAACATAATTCAGTAGTCTGTACAAAGGTGAGCCCCGACGCGTTTCGACCAGTTCGGTCTCTTCAGGGGGCATAATTTCTAAAAAATAATAAAATAAATAAGTATATAATAACAACAATTTCAAAAAGGATATAAGGACACAAGTCGACATACATCACATTAATTACTGAAGTATTGTAATTACCACTGAACCAGGGAGTAAATTTTGTGTAGAACCGCTGGATAGTCCAGAGGGGCGCGGGCTGCATCCGCCCACCAACCGGCGCGGGGCCAGACCTGGATAGCTGACAAGGAGCCACATTAACGACGCCCCCAGGGGCAATGGAGGAGCAAAGGCCTGCAGAAGAAAACCCCCCATGATCCCGTGGTTAGCGGGGAAAATGTATTAGAGTAAATTGGCTCAAAAGAATAGCTGCTGAAATGACAGCTGGATATGTATAGAAGTACTATGGGTGTAATAAAGTACTAAATTAATGGGAGGGCTGAGGCAATTGCTAATTGCCAACATAGATGATAACAGTCAGGGCATCCTTGAGGTCCAATGGGATTGGATAATTAGATGGGAAGTGTAGTGAGGGTGGAGGTATGTTAGTACTAGGTGAATGAATAATGGTGAGTGAGCATGTGACAAAAAGTGATTACCAAATTAGGGCACTCCATGAAGTGCGTAGCGTGTAATTCTATAATGAATCAAACAGAGAGGTGAAAAAAGGGTAAGATGAGATAGGAAGTGCATGATGTGTCCCCAAATAGGGGAAAGGGTTTAGGGTGAGTGAATGAGTGTGCAGGGTAGCTAATGGAGTGGTGTTAAAGTAAATACATACATGAATGTTGATAAAATTACCTGTTACAGTGAAGGGTAGAAGTATGATGGCGTATAAGTGTGGAGTCCTGACTGCAATTGTGCACTCTGAGGAAGGACAAGGTGCCAAAGTTTAGGAACAGGGATGAAAGCACATCCAACCTGACCTAATTGGAATCTATAATGATTCCCTGATGGCTGCTCTTTTAAGGGCCCCGTGGGTGTGGTGATCATGTGATCACGTGCAGGCTAGTGCCTCCATCCAATTGGCCGATTGTGAGGCGTATCGGCCGCCAAGATGGCGGCCACACGTGTGGCTCCCTCGGCGTCCCAGAAGGGCTAGACAGCCCCAACAACTGTCGTCCTCCCCGACGCGGCCGCGTGACGTAATGACGCCGCGCGCATGCGCGGGAATCGCGCACGCTCGCCGCGCCAATGTCGGTTCGGGGAGGATTCCTGGGACGCCGCCGGCCTTCTGATGTTTGGGGCCACGCCTTTGATTGCTGCCCGGCTGGGTGAAAACATTTGGGGTGAGTGGGATATTTTATCCCCCCTTTTCCCCTCCTGTTGCTCTCCGGGTGCCGGAGGAGCTCCTCCCTCCTGGCGCCTGTGCGAGTGTCACCCAGCCGGCGGCGTCCCAGGAATCCTCCCCGAACCGACATTGGCGCGGCGAGCGTGCGCGATTCCCGCGCATGCGCGCGGCGTCATTACGTCACGCGGCCGCGTCGGGGAGGACGACAGTTGTTGGGGCTGTCTAGCCCTTCTGGGACGCCGAGGGAGCCACACGTGTGGCCGCCATCTTGGCGGCCGATACGCCTCACAATCGGCCAATTGGATGGAGGCACTAGCCTGCACGTGATCACACGATCACCACACCCACGGGGCCCTTAAAAGAGCAGCCATCAGGGAATCATTATAGATTCCAATTAGGTCAGGTTGGATGTGCTTTCATCCCTGTTCCTAAACTTTGGCACCTTGTCCTTCCTCAGAGTGCACAATTGCAGTCAGGACTCCACACTTATACGCCATCATACTTCTACCCTTCACTGTAACAGGTAATTTTATCAACATTCATGTATGTATTTACTTTAACACCACTCCATTAGCTACCCTGCACACTCATTCACTCACCCTAAACACTTTCCCCTATTTGGGGACACATCATGCACTTCCTATCTCATCTTACCCTTTTTTCACCTCTCTGTTTGATTCATTATAGAATTACACGCTACGCACTTCATGGAGTGCCCTAATTTGGTAATCACTTTTTGTCACATGCTCACTCACCATTATTCATTTACCTAGTACTAACATACCTCCACCCTCACTACACTTCCCATCTAATTATCCAATCCCATTGGACCTCAAGGATGCCCTGACTGTTATCATCTATGTTGGCAATTAGCAATTGCCTCAGCCCTCCCATTAATTTAGTACTTTATTACACCCATAGTACTTCTATACATATCCAGCTGTCATTTCAGCAGCTATTCTTTTGAGCCAATTTACTCTAATACATTTTCCCCGCTAACCACGGGATCATGGGGGGTTTTCTTCTGCAGGCCTTTGCTCCTCCATTGCCCCTGGGGGCGTCGTTAATGTGGCTCCTTGTCAGCTATCCAGGTCTGGCCCCGCGCCAGTTGGTGGGCGGATGCAGCCCGCGCCCCTCTGGACTATCCAGCGGTTCTACACAAAATGTACTCCCTGGTTCAGTGGTAATTACAATACTTCAGTAATTAATGTGATGTATGTCGACTTGTGTCCTTATATCCTTTTTGAAATTGTTGTTATTATATACTTATTTATTTTATTATTTTTTAGAAATTATGCCCCCTGAAGAGACCGAACTGGTCGAAACGCGTCGGGGCTCACCTTTGTACAGACTACTGAATTATGTTATATACTATGATCCATTATACTGTATCCAGAAATGTTATTTTTTTTGTAACAACAACCAACTTTGACTCTACTGGGAATCCGAGATTCTCGGCAATAAACACTGTTTTATATATCTAACATTTATTCAATCCATTATTGCTGCGTATAGGCCCACTGGGGAATCTTTCTCTTTCATGCAATTTCAGGGCTAGCAGCTTATTTCATCTCCTTGATTATGTGTCATTTCTCTTTTTCTCATATTTTTGTATATATTGGGTGGATAACACACCCCTTTCCCCCTTGACACATAGAGATAAGACACTGTGTGCTTTTCCATGTTCTATCAACTCCTGTATTTCCAACCTATGACTCACACCCAAGTGTACTATGGGTCAGCCTAATTCCATAGGCACTTAGAAGGTGCATTCACCTTCCCCTTGGGGGGATTGGACCCTCATAATCCCCCTTTTGCTCACATCAGGAGTAACTGTTACAGACTTCTGTAGTGCAGCAAGTTCAAATAATCTTACTCATTATTTGTCCTACCAATCCAATACTCTATATGTAAGGAGTTTCTAGCCATGGCACCCATGCACACAGTCTATGTGTAAATACCTTTTATATCTCATATGTTTGTATATTGTCCCATCTGAGCTTTGTCATACTGTTGGTGACTGTCACACACGATTCAGTCTTATTCATTGTGGCCGCTTTTTCATTTCCGGAGGGGCTTAGCTGGGTCCGTCCGGCCTTCTGATGTTTGGGGCCACGCCTTTGATTGCTGCCCGGCTGGGTGAAAACATTTGGGGTGAGTGGGATATTTTTTCCCCCCTTTTCCCCTCCTGTTGCTCTCCGGGTGCCGGAGGAGCTCCTCCCTCCTGGCGCCTGTGCGAGTGTCACCCAGCCGGCGGCGTCCCAGGAATCCTCCCCGAACCGACATTGGCGCGGCGAGCGTGCGCGATTCCCGTGCATGCGCGCGGCGTCATTACGTCACGCGGCCGCGTCGGGGAGGACGACAGTTGTTGGGGCTGTCTAGCCCTTCTGGGACGCCGAGGGAGCCACACGTGTGGCCGCCATCTTGGCGGCCGATACGCCTCACAATCGGCCAATTGGATGGAGGCACTAGCCTGCACGTGATCACACGATCACCACACCCACGGGGCCCTTAAAAGAGCAGCCATCAGGGAATCATTATAGATTCCAATTAGGTCAGGTTGGATGTGCTTTCATCCCTGTTCCTAAACTTTGGCACCTTGTCCTTCCTCAGAGTGCACAATTGCAGTCAGGACTCCACACTTATACGCCATCATACTTCTACCCTTCACTGTAACAGGTAATTTTATCAACATTCATGTATGTATTTACTTTAACACCACTCCATTAGCTACCCTGCACACTCATTCACTCACCCTAAACACTTTCCCCTATTTGGGGACACATCATGCACTTCCTATCTCATCTTACCCTTTTTTCACCTCTCTGTTTGATTCATTATAGAATTACACGCTACGCACTTCATGGAGTGCCCTAATTTGGTAATCACTTTTTGTCACATGCTCACTCACCATTATTCATTCACCTAGTACTAACATACCTCCACCCTCACTACACTTCCCATCTAATTATCCAATCCCATTGGACCTCAAGGATGCCCTGACTGTTATCATCTATGTTGGCAATTAGCAATTGCCTCAGCCCTCCCATTAATTTAGTACTTTATTACACCCATAGTACTTCTATACATATCCAGCTGTCATTTCAGCAGCTATTCTTTTGAGCCAATTTACTCTAATACATTTTCCCCGCTAACCACGGGATCATGGGGGGTTTTCTTCTGCAGGCCTTTGCTCCTCCATTGCCCCTGGGGGCGTCGTTAATGTGGCTCCTTGTCAGCTATCCAGGTCTGGCCCCACGCCGGTTGGTGGGCGGATGCAGCCCGCGCCCCTCTGGACTATCCAGCGGTTCTACACAAAATGTACTCCCTGGTTCAGTGGTAATTACAATACTTCAGTAATTAATGTGATGTATGTCGACTTGTGTCCTTATATCCTTTTTGAAATTGTTGTTATTATATACTTATTTATTTTATTATTTTTTAGAAATTATGCCCCCTGAAGAGACCGAACTGGTCGAAACGCGTCGGGGCTCACCTTTGTACAGACTACTGAATTATGTTATATACTATGATCCATTATACTGTATCCAGAAATGTTATTTTTTTTGTAACAACAACCAACTTTGACTCTACTGGGAATCCGAGATTCTCGGCAATAAACACTGTTTTATATATCTAACATTTATTCAATCCATTATTGCTGCGTATAGGCCCACTGGGGAATCTTTCTCTTTCATGCAATTTTTAGGGCTAGCAGCTTATTTCATCTCCTTGATTATGTGTCATTTCTCTTTTTCTCATTATTTGGATAATAGCCTTAAAAAAAAAATTTGGGCCAATTTGTTGTTGGGCAGATTACAAAACACAAATTGCCGCAAAAACACATCACATGTTTTTCTGCAGCTTCTCCATTGAAGTATATTGAACCAAAAAAAAGCACTGTTTTGCGTTAAAAAGTCCATGCCCTTTCCAAATACGCAGCAGCTGAAAAAAAATCACGGATGTAAACGTGTCCCATAGGAAAACATGTAAATGAACTGTAGTGTGTTTCTGCAAAAAGCACCAAAAACAGAGGTGTGAACCCAGGCCTGAGATGTTTAGTAACATAATGGGGTTAAAAAAACAAAAATAAGTACAAAAGGAGCAAATAATCGCTACTGTAAGGGGTCCATTGTTTTACCGTGGGACAGTGAAAGTAACACTTAGTGGCGATTTGCTTTTTTGTACTATAAAAGGGCTAATTTTAGTTTTTTTTTAACCTCATTATGTTACTGGCCGATTGATCGATTATGAAAATTGTAATCGATTAATTTCATGATCGATTAGTTCTTTTTCGGCCCTAATCCAAAGTATACTCAGGGCTCTGCTGGTTTACTGCAACCCTGACCCCTAATTCAGCCATTGTTACCGGAATCCTTTGCTCTAAATTAATAGCGCTGAGAAACATCAACACAACATATGTTTACCTTGTGCCGCTATAAACTTGTTCTTCTCTTGATAACCCTAAAACAGAACATAGATCAAAGTCAACACTTCTGCTTTAAATGCCAGCAACACTGAAATCTCAACCAAACTGTGTGAGTGACCCAGATGACATGACTGGCACCTCTGTGCCACCCCATAGGCTTTATTCACACAAACATGCGTTTATATGACCTATACATTGCTAGCAATGAAAGTACTGACAGATTACAGTCTTGAATTAAGTCATGACTTATGTAGCTAGAGGACCCCTTTAAATGTTGCTTGCAAGCTTGGGAACCTCAGGAGTAAATCTGGTGATGTGTACTAGTAAACAAATTAGCTTAGGAAATGGCAATGACACAGGAAATAATTAAACACAACATGCGCTTACATGGGAATACTTCGACTCGTCTATCAACACAGCCCAGAGGTACAGAACACACTTGGGTCTCTGACAGAAGCAGAGTCTAGGAAAACTCTCTTTATAGGCTGGAAGTGTATGCGCATCTGGAGCTAGGGATCACCTTGGCCGTACAGGGAGGGGGGAAAAAGTATTTGATCCCCTGCTGATTTTGTACGTTTGTCCACTGACAAAGAAATGATTAGTCTATAATTCTAATGGGAGGTTTATTTTAACAGTGAGAGACAGAATAAGAAATGGCATAAAAACGCATTTCAAAAAAGTTGTACCGTATTTATCGGGGTATTGCGCGCACCCGCGTATAGCGCGCACGCCCAAACCTAGAAGAGAAAATCCTGAAAAAAAAAATATACTTACAGTTTAGATGCCCCTCGTTTGTGTCTTGCCTGGCGTCCATCGGCGTCCTTGTCCGGTGTCTGTCTGCGGCCTCGGTGGTGTCCTCCTCGCTTCTCCCGCGCTGTCTCCGAGTCTAATCCCCGCTTCCCGCGCTTAGTTTGAACACCGCCGACATATACCAAACGCAGTACACTCGGTCACGCTTGGCTTCTCACGCATAGAGGCTAGGAGCGTGACCGCGAGTGAAGCCGAGCCTGGCCGAATGTACCCGAGTGTACTGAGCTCGGTATATGTCGGCGGAGGTATTCAAACTAAGCGCGGGAAGCGGGTATCAGCGTATATCGCGCACCCACGATTTTCCCCTTATTTTATGGGGAAAAAAGTGTGCGGTATACGTCGATAAATACGGTATATGGAATTACATTTTAAATAAGCAAAATAAGTATTTGATCCCCTATTAATCAGATTTCTGGCTCCCAGGTGTCTTCTATTCAGGTAACAAGCTGACATTAGGAGCACTCTCTTAAAAGGGAGTGCTCCTAATCTCTGTTTGTTACCTGTATAAAAGACACCCATCC
Organism: Rana kukunoris; assembly: GCA_029574335.1. Classification (NCBI taxonomy): domain Eukaryota; kingdom Metazoa; phylum Chordata; class Amphibia; order Anura; family Ranidae; genus Rana; species Rana kukunoris. The sequence goes on from CM056049.1 coordinate 696,983,314, forward strand.
ACAGAAGCAACCAATCAGATTCCAATCTCTCCACCATGGCCAAGACCAAAGATCTGTCCAAGGATGTCAGGGACAAGAATGTAGACCTACCCCATGCTGGAATGGGCTACAAAACCATCGCCAAACAGCTTGGTTAGAGGGTGACAGTTGGTGCGATTATTCACAAATGGAAGAAACACAAAATAACTGTCAATCTCCCTCGGTCTGGGGCTCCATGCAAAATCTCACCTCATGGAGTTTCAATGATCATGAGAACGGTAAGGAATCCGCCCAGAACTACACGGGAGAGTCTTGTCACTGATCTCAAGGCAGCTTTGACCATAAACACCAAGCAAAGAATTAGTAACAACCGGTTAAGGACTGAAATCCTGCAGTGGCCAGAAGGTCACCCTGCTCTAGAAAGCACGTGTACAGGCCTGCCTGAAGGCTGCTAATGAACATTTGAATGATTCAGAGGAGAACTGGGTGAAAAGGGTTGTGATCAGATGAGACCAAAAGCAAGTTCTTTGGCAACAACTCAACTCTCCATGTTTGGAGGAGGAGGAGGAGCGCTGCCTATGACCCCAAAATTATAGACTGATCATTTCTTTGTCAGTGGTACAAAATCAGCAGGAGATTTTTTCCCTCCCTGTACATATGTGAGGTTGTAGACTTACAACAAAGACTGGCTTAGCTTCTGTTATGACAAGGACCAATAAAAGTCAGCCGTAATGAAGCAATGGAAATAAAACCTTGCCACTGCATTTGGCTTCATCTATCAGCCCCACTGCAATCCTAGGGCACAAGACTGGCTGAACAGACACAAAGACAGTCAATCACATACATGTAAACCAGCTTTGGATTTTGCTGTCTGGAAGGAGTTCTACTATAAGAGAGAGGAGTACCAGATTTATTCTACCCATCTGCAAACCCAAATTCCTAAAGAAAGAAAGCAGAATATAACATGATAGACATATTCACTATGGCGACATGGAGGTTTTCATTGCAGGCTACTTTAAAAAAATGCTAATTGCCTGGGTGCAACACTTTCTGTGACAGGAGCCAAGAACAAGTTAGCAGAGAGCCAGGAATAAAAATGCAGATCAGGAGTTGCTAATTCGCTGAATGCATGCTTGTTTCAGGTCGGTGTCCATGAAAATCAGAACAAGCCAGGTAGCTAGCATTTTTGGAAGGAGGTCAGCTGTGTCAGCCCAGACATTTCTCCAATTATGTGCCATACACAGGAAAACTGTAGCATAGAAGTCTTATGTCACTTTAAATGATGATGTAAAAAACACTCACATTGATAAAAGAGGCATTAATGTAGTCGGAGTCCGGCACTCCCTCTATGGGCGACAGGTGAACTCTGGAATGGTCATCTGCAAATGTAGAAAAGTCAGAAGCAGTTAGAACTTTCCAGTTATGATCTAAAATGTTGTATGGCTATGGAAAGTGTCTGTATAACACAAAACGCTGGACTTGGCAATAAGCAAAATGATCTGCCATAATGGAGATGACCCAGATTGGGGGAGATGTACAGGTACCCCAATACCTGCAATGCAGAGGAATTCAAACTTGGAGTAAGCAGGTAATGAGGCCCTTTTGGACTCCTTAACACAAATTAGTTTGGCATGCAATACCTCTGTCCTTTACCAATTTACCTCCACACAGCAAATGAGGGAACCAGTACACAGTACTGATGTGTTTTGGTACAGACAGCGACAGACAGAATGTCATTGTTTTCCCATAACATGGACCACACCACATTTTGCAGAAGGAAAGTCGTGTATTCCTTACCAGGGATTTGACACAATGAGAGCACAATACCAGTGCTGCATCAACCAAGAGAGATTGAGAATCCCCACCAATTATCACTTGCTGATTGGACATGGAGTCCATATAGCAGCATACAATAGATTCACATCAAGCACATTCTTAAACAAGGCATGCAAGGGGCAGGGAAACGTAGAAACTTCCAGCAGGTCAGCCGGTATCAAACATAAGAGCAAATGTCGACAACACACCATGGATCTGTAATGGATGGATCTGTAATCAAGAGCCCAAATGTTTACTGAAAAGATCACATCACTAACCATGTCAGTGCAATGTTTCAGGGCTACGCAGGAGGACCTCTTCATCAGCCATGTTGAACATGTCTGGGAAATAGGTCCTGGGTGGCATCAAAACATCGCACCGACATTACATGTAGTGTATTCACTTAAATAAATATTTGGACCATTGGTTACAAATTCACAGCCATGGTGCCACAAATTCACAGCCATGGTGCCACAAATTCACAGCCATGGTGCCACAAATTCACAGCCATGGTGCCACAAATTCACAGCCATGGTGCCACAAATTCACAGCCATGGTGCCACAAATTCACAGCCATGGTGCCACAAATTCACAGCCATGGTGCCACAAATTCACAGCCATGGTGCCACAAATTCACAGCCATGGTGCCACAAATTCACAGCCATGGTGCCACAAATTCACAGCCATGGTGCCACAAATTCACAGCCATGGTGCCACAAATTCACAGCCATGGTGCCACAAATTCACAGCCATGGTGCCACAAATTCACAGCCATGGTGCCACAAATTCACAGCCATGGTGCCACAAATTCACAGCCATGGTGCCACAAATTCACAGCCATGGTGCCACAAATTCACAGCCATGGTGCCACAAATTCACAGCCATGGTGCCACAAATTCACAGCCATGGTGCCACAAATTCACAGCCATGGTGCCACAAATTCACAGCCATGGTGCCACAAATTCACAGCCATGGTGCCACAAATTCACAGCCATGGTGCCACAAATTCACAGCCATGGTGCCACAAATTCACAGCCATGGTGCCACAAATTCACAGCGATGGTGCCACAAATTCACAGCGATGGTGCCACAAATTCACAGCGATGTTACCGCGATTTACTGTGATTGTGTTTTTCATAGGTCATGTGACTCAAAAACCGCATCAAAAACGTAACAGATGCGTTAATGATGCGTTCTTGCTGCGTTTTCAATGCAATTGAACTGGGAGGTGGTATTTTTGTGCAATTTTTTAAATGACCAAAAGAAGGAACCAGGCTGGATTTTTCAACACCACAATGGAAGCCAAACGGACCAGTGTGAAAACATGCATAGAATTTAAAGAAATGCATTTTTCTTGCGCTAAAGGTGCCAATAATTGCCGACTATAAATGCATATTCATTTAAATTGATGATAATTAAAAAGTCGAATATAATCCAATTACAGTGGAACCTTGGTTTACAAGCAACACGGTTAATAGTGTTTTGGATGAGTAACTTTATTTTTTGTTCTGACCGAGTGTTGTCTCACTAAATGAGCAGAATTTAAGCTAATGAGGTGCGGGGGTGCCGGTGACACTCGGAACGGTTCGGAGCCATTCCGAACCATTTGAAATACTCAGTTCCAGAGTGTTTTCGGATCTTTCCGAGATGAGCCAAGCTGTCCGAGTATGTGTATGTGTATATATATATATATATATATATATTATATATATATATATATATATATATATATATATATATATATATATATATATATATACATACAATTTTCTGTTTCGGCACCAAGAATTTCATTTGGTGCGCCTCTAGTTACAAATCCATAGTGTGCTGGAATGTTCTTACTAGTTCATATAGTTGTGTGAACCATTAAATGTGAAAATGAGGCGGCAAAAGATCTGCAGAATCTCTTTACAGGTTTACGTCAGGCCAGCAAATCAGCTTTAATGAAGCTCTAAGGAACAAATCAGTCAAGAATTGTTGGATCTCGGGCAAGGTGACACGAGTCAAGAAAAGCAATTCATACTCTGTACACAATTGGCACACCACCTCGAGATCAGAAGAAAATTAGCATATTGAGCATTATTACATAAAGAGTTCTTATTCTAATGCTGAACGGTCCTAAACAACCAATCAACATTCAGTCTGCCAGGGTCAGACCAGATCAGACTGGTTGCAATTAGTTATTACACTTAAAGGGGTTGTAAACCCTCATGTTTTTTTCACCTTAATGCATCCAGTGACCGGCCCCCCAGCCCCCCTGTTTTACTCACCTGAGCCCCGTATTTCCCTCGGCGGGGATGCCCTGCACCTCTCTCTACGGGGTCACAGCTCTTGATTGGATAGATTGATAGCAGCAAAGCCACTGGCCCCCGCTGCTGTCAATCAAATCCAATGATGCGGGCGTTGGGAGGGCGGGGCCAAGTCCGGCATTCGTGTCTATGAACACAAATGCCAGACTCGGGAGTGCGCCTGCAAGGTAACCCATGGGAGAGCGCTTCTCCTAGGGGGTTATCTGATGCGGGGGAGGAGCCGTGAGAGCCATTAAGGGACCTCAGAAGAAGAGGTTCGGGGCCACTCTGTGCAAAACGAGCTGCACAGTGGAGGCAAGTATGATTTTTTTTTTTTGTTTTTAAACAAACGTGAGTCTTTACAACACTTCAAAAAATAACTTCTTTTTTTTTTTTAAATAAAGCTGAGTTTGTATAGAAAAAAAGTACATAGGTAGTCAGGTTGAAAAAAGAAATGTCCATCCAGTTCAAAAAACAAAAAACAAAACAAAACAAAAATATATACAATCCCATATACAAAAATTTTATACGCACAGTTGATCCAGAGGAAGGCGAAAAAGCCCAGCAGAGCGATGATCCAATTTGCTACAGCAGGGGAAAAAAATCCTTCCTGATCCCCCGAGAGGCAATCGGATTTTCCCTGGATCAACTTTACCTACAAATGTCAGTACCCAGTACACAAGGAACGATTTGTCAGGTGGCGGCTTTTTCCTTCAGAAATGATTATACACCATGTGGATGAGCACTGAGCACTTACAGGGCAATATGTTGACATATCTGTTCTTTTCTTTATTCTCTTCCTTTGAGGCAGCTTCACATGTAGCTTGGATAGGGCAGGCTGGTAGAGCCTACAGATAGAAATACATGCAGGTTAGAGCAAACACCAACAATGTCCTCTAAGTGGCGCTACAGTCACATACAAGTAGAGACTTCTAACAGAAGGCTAATCATTTATCGTCATTTAAAAGGTATCAACATGCTGTCACGTTAGTTAATTTATTCTATTCTGATCCAGGAACTAAAAGCTCATTCACACCGCAGCTCAAACAACGACAAAAAAAAAAGAAGGCATTTGAGCTTTTATTTCAGCTTGAAGCGTGTGCTTTTTTGGGCTCTTTTGCACATTTTTATTGACTTTCTTTAAGCATAAGCTTTTTTTTTTTTTTTCACAAACCCTCCAGTCGGCTAATTTTTTTTTTTAATGTGCATTTTAGAGCTTCTCTGAGCTCTAATGCTTATTCATGTTTTTTTTCTCATGGTTTTGAGCACTTAAGTTTCTTTTCTGCTCAAAAGCTCCTCTCAAAAATGTAGGCAGGAAAAAAATGAGAGCTCAAAGAAGCACAAATGCCTGTAGGAGCCGCTTCTTTGAGATGCAGTGTGCATGATTCATAAGGGGGACTGTGAAAAATGACTGCAAACATTTTTTTTTTTTCCAAATGTGTATTTAAAAAAAAAAAAAAAAAGAAAGCTTAAGGGTCCTTTCACACAGAGCGGACCGCTTTGTCTTTTCTCCGCTCTCCCCTATAGGGAATCGGATGAATACGGACCGTCTGTCTGTATTCATCCGATCCGCCTGACAGAAGAAAAATAGGGTTTTCTTCCGTCCGAAAAAACTGATCTTTGCGGACGTTAGCGGATGCATCATCCGCTAACGTATGCGATCCCATAGGGATGCATTACAAGTCCGTAAACAGACTTGTAAAAAACTGACCGTTTGTCCGTACGTATGAAAGGGCCCTAACACTCAAACAGGTCATTTTAGGTTTAGGAAACAAATAAGCAATCATGTGCAGACTGTTCTTTTCAACTGCAACATTGTAACCTAGTAATGAATGCCTACAAACGATAAACGAACTTCAGGTGCAATTTTTTTTTTTTAAGTTCCATTGTTTCAGTTTGGGTCAATTTAACCACTTGTCAAACCGCTGCACAACGATGTACAGCGGCATAATGGCATGGCTAGGAAAATTGGCGTACCTGTACGTCCCTCTGACATCACAGGTTAGCGGTCACAGGAGTGTGCCCGCCCACGATCATGGCAAGGAGAGGCAGAATTTAGATGTAAACAAGGCATTACTGGACAGAACAGGGATCTACTGCTCCCTATCATCGGGAACAGTGATCACTGTCATGTTCTAGTGAACACATATTTAACCCCTTGATAGCCCCCTAGTGAACCCCTTTCCTGCCAGTCACATTTATACCAAAATCAGTGGCTATTTTTAGCTCTGATCGCTGTATAAATGTCAATGGTCCCAAAATAGTGTCAAAAGTGTCCGATGTGTCCTCCGCAATCCCAATAATAAAAATCGCTGATCACCACCATTACTAAAAAAAAGAAAATTATAGTAAAAAATGGCATAAATCTATCCCCCGTTTTGTATACGCTATAACTTTTGTGCAAACCAATCAATATACGCTTATTGCGATTTTTTTTTACCAAGAATATGTAGAAGAATACATATCGGCCTAAACCGAGAAAGAATTATTTTTTTATATATTTTTTGGGGGATAGTAAACAGCAAAAAGTTAAAAATATTGCTTTTTTTTCAAAATTGACAGGCTTTATTTGTTTACAGCGCAAAAAGTAAAAACCGCAGAGGTGATCAAATACCACCCAAAAAAAAAAAACTATTTGTGGGGGAAAAATTTTTGGTTGGGTGAAGCGTCGCCCAATTGTCAGTTAAAGCGCCGCAGTGCCGAATCACAAAAAAAAGATTCTGGTCATTAAGAGGTTGCAAAGGTAAAAAAATGTTTTTCCTAAATAGCTTCCTTTACCTTAGTGCAGTCCTCCTTCACTTACCTCATCCTTCCATTTTGCTTTTAAATGTCCTTATGTCTTCTGAGAAATCCTCACTTTCTGTTCTTCTGTCTAACTCCACACAGTAATGCAAGGCTTTCTCCCTGGACGGGAGTGAATCCGTGCGAGTTCAGCTGAACTCGCACGGCTTCACTCCCGCAGCCCAGTGTGAACCTGGGCTACAGGTTGGTTTTTTGTTAAATAAAAAAAATAAACAAACATTAAAACTGACTCGCTCTGTGTAACAGTTTTACACAAAGCGGCCCCAAACTTTTTCTTTTTAGGTCTCCTGCCGGCAGTCCAGGCTCCTCCCTCCTGTCAGGTGCCCCCAAATAGCCTCTTGTTATGTGGGCACTCAAGCTGGCTCGCTCCAGTGAATGGACATTGTGCATTCACACACACAGTGTGGCTCGACCGCCCCCCCCCCCACGTTCTTCTCATTGGCTCACTGGCTGTGATTGGCAGGAGCCAATGACTCCCACTGCTGAGTGAGACACCCGGGAGAGCCGCTGCTCTCATTTACATTGCTGGATCTAGATGGGACTCGGGTAAGTAAAGGGGAAGGGGTTCTGTACCAAGAAGGTTTTTACCTAAATGCATAAAATGTATTAAAGTGATACTAAAGCCTGTTTTAAACATGGTATACTTGCCTGCTTTGTGTAGAGATTTTACACAGTTTTCCCTCTTCGGCGCTCCTGGCACCTCCCTCCTGACGAGTGCCGCAACAGCAAGCAGCTTGCTATGGGGGCACCAGAAGCCGAGTCACAGCTCCCTGTGTCCATTCAGACACGGAGCCGCAGATAGGCTCCACCCCCCCCATCCCCTCATTGGCTCACTGACTATCACAGCAGCAGGAGCCAATGGCGCACTATAGATATAGGATAGAGATGGGCTCAGGCAAGTATTAGGGGGGCTGAGGGAGGCTGCTGCACACATTTTTTTTATCTTAATGCATAGAATGCATTAAGATAATAAACCTCCTGCCTTAACCTTTTTAAGGTAAAAATAAACCTTCTGCCTTTAGAACCACGTTAAATTAAATGAGCACCTATTCATTTTTTTGCATTGGAGTCTGCAAAGCATTGGAAGCCAGACTATCTCTCCAGACACAGTTATAGGAGATACAGACCTTTAGTTACAGTGCTGAAGGTTTATCAATGGTATTCTATGAGTCCAGCTGCGGCGGAGTCAGATGGGACTTGAAGTCTCTAAATTCACATATCTCTGCGAATGAATTAGTCGGCTCTGTGGGCAGAGACATACACAGCCGCACCAAATTAGAAAAAATAAGCACCCCCTGGGTTCAGTAAAGGGGGAGCCGGATTGGGCATGGGAAACTATAACCATGTATCATGGAGCACCCTTACTATATGTGTAAGATGAAGGGTGGTGTTTAGAAAGTAACCCTAAGACTGAGAGGTATTCTAAAGATATTCCCACCGGGGCTCCGGAGAAGCTTGGTGGGGATCAGTCTCTGTCCTCCACAACCAAAGGAGACATCCAGTATGAAGGGGTTTATTCACTGAAGTGTCCATACAGAGAAGGCAGGTCTTGAACAAGTGAGCTTTCTTTTGAACTCCAGTAAAGTTTACATGGAAACGTATTTAAGACTCACATTAAACTCTTCCCGGAAAAGTTTGTTATCATCTGCCATCCTTCGGTTAATCTCTTCTTCCAGCTTCTCGACAGGCAGCGGTGGGTACTTGCGATTAGTGCTGGGAGATCTTGCTAGGAGAGGCATACTTTGAGGCTCTGTCAATAAGAACGGAAAAGAAAGATGTTTAGTTGATCATTTCATCTATTGCATTTCTGTGGTACTCTGGTAATATGATCACCGCACCCAAGTCCCCAGTTCTGCTTACCTGCCATGACCATTGGGGAAGATTTCTATCGACTATATCAGTGGTCTCCACAGTTTGCCTGCCTTTGCTTGCCTTTATCTGGCCCTTGGAACATTATTCCTCCAAAACAATGAGACAACCTTCCTATCAGTGACACCAACAGTGGGGCATTATTTCTCCCATCGACACCAATAAAAGGGCACCCACTATTACTCCCACTGATACCAATGATGGGGTGCTACTACTCCCACTATTACCAATGATGTGGCAATATTCCTCCCACTAATACCAACGATGGGGCAATATTCCTCCCACCAAGACCAACGATGGGGCGCTATTCCTCCCACCAAGACCAACGATGGGGCGCTATTCCTCCCACCAAGACCAACGATGGGGCGCTATTCCTCCCACCAAGACCAACGATGGGGCGCTATTCCTCCCACCAAGACCAACGATGGGGCGCTATTCCTCCCACCAAGACCAACGATGGGGCGCTATTCCTCCCACCAAGACCAACGATGGGGCGCTATTCCTCCCACCAAGACCAACGATGGGGCGCTATTCCTCCCACCAAGACCAACGATGGGGCGCTATTCCTCCCACCAAGACCAACGATGGGGTGCTATTCCTCCCACCAAGACCAACGATGGGGTGCTATTCCTCCCACCAAGACCAACGATGGGGTGCTATTCCTCCCACTAAGACCAACAATGGGGTGCTATTCCTCCCACTAAGACCAACAATGGGGTGCTATTCCTCCCACTAAGACCAACAATGGGGTGCTATTCCTCCCACTAAGACCAACGATGGGGTGCTATTCCTCCCACTAAGACCAACGATGGGGTGCTATTCCTCCCACTAAGACCAACGATGGGGTGCTATTCCTCCCACTAAGACCAACGATGGGGTGCTATTCCTCCCACTAAGACCAACGATGGGTGCTATTCCTCTCACTAAGACCAACGATGGGTGCTATTCCTCCCACTAAGACCAACGATGGGCGCTATTCCTCCCACTAAGACCAACGATGGGCGCTATTCCTCCCACTAAGACCAACGATGGGCGCTATTCCTCCCACTAAGACCAACGATGGGCGCTATTCCTCCCACTAAGACCAACAATGGGGTGCTATTCCTCCCACTAAGACCAACGATGGGCGCTATTCCTCCCACTAAGACCAATGATGGGGCACTATTTCTCCCACTGATACCAATAATTGGGTGCTATTCCTCATACTACTGACCACAGGAGGTATGCATTTTTTTTTTTTAAGTCCCATTGATCACCAAGCCTGAGACATAGTTTACTCCCACTGGCCACAGTCCAGCCCCAGTAAACTGGCCTTTTGTTTAAAAAGTTTAGTGACCCCTGGACTATAATGAAGCACTGATAAACTGCAACATAGAATTTTTATTTATTTATTGGTTTAAATGCACAAGTCTTTTTTTGTTAGTTTTTTGTGCAATTCGTTCTAAAAAAAACAAAAAAAGCCCAAATTACAAAAAAAAAACAAAAAAAACAAATCTGAAGTAATCCAAACAAAATGACAGACTATACACAGGAGACCAGATGCCTAGGACACGGATGGTGAGGAACAGGACAGTTACAACAACCTGATCAGTGCTGATCGCATGTAGTGCTCATTGTTGAACATAAATTAAACCAAATCCGTTATGTGTAGTGTGATGGCTCGGACACTCACCCATGTCATCTGTTCTGCCATTGGACAACCGGAAGGAGTTGGAGTGACTGCCTGCTTGTTTGTACTTCTTAAACCTATAAACATGTGTTGAGGGTTAGTTTATGTCACCACACATATTATCAGATAATATATCACTGTTGTCACTTTCTACGTTTTGTAAAGTTTTTTTTTTAGGTCAAGTACATGCATGCCAAATAATGAAAAATATACCTGGAAGTGTTAACATTTTTAAAGGAGGAGTGTGGGATGTCAGAATAAATAACACACACTCACCTATGTGGCTGCAGCGCCGGCTCCCAAAACTGAGAACCAAGTAAATTACAGGACCACTGATCTCCAAGACCTAGGTCTTCACTGAGCAGAGAGTGATAACCGTCAGTCACCCTCCAACGCCAGGTTGTGGATGGGGCAGGAATGGCTGGCACAGGCTCTCAGAGGGGCACTGAGAGGCTGAGCTAGCTGCCAGTCAGTTCTTTGTTGCGATCCCTCCAGAGCCTGGGCCGGCTCTATGGCGTCAGTTGACAGCAGGCTTTAGCCCATTGTTGGCTGAATTTGGGTCACAGGTGTACAGAACTAAATGCACTCCTGTGCCCTAGATGAGAAGAAAGGCCAAAAGAACTTGGGTCATACTTCAACCCTTCCAGAAATCACAGTACGAGCCATCTTTATTCAGTCATCATCCAGGGTCACCACCTACTTTCTGGACCGATATGCTGACTCGGAGATGACAACACTACAAATCTTGGTGCCTGTGCAGTTTTTAGCAAATGTTTTCAAAAATGATTTACAAATTTCAGCCTGGCTGCAGCCTCCCACTTTGTGACTTGCTACAACGTTACAATGTACAGGCTGGTCAATGGGGGGCAGGAGGAAATAGTTTCTTTAGCAGACTGATGGCATTAGTGACCTTGGCCCCTGGTACTCTTGTGTCCCTACTTCATAATAAACCCACCCATTGCATTCAATTATTTATTAGGGAAGCGGGGGGGGGGGGGGTGCACAGCTTGAATTTTACAACAAAGACCAAGCTTGCATTTACTTAGCCACCTTAAGCCCTGTACACACGGGCCTCGACATTCGGCCTGTTTGTATGCCGGTTTGGTCGGCTTATGTCGGATGAGCATGTGGGAAAACCAGCAGCCGACCAAGTCTGAATCAGTGCTCTCAGTCAATGGCAGAGTGCAATGATCAAGTGTTCTGGGGGAGGGGCTGTCCCCACGTCAGAACACAACAGCTCAACGGGGGAAATTGCTGTACTAACTCTGGATAGTTAGTACAGAGACTCCGACCAGAACTGTCCGTGGCATTAGTCACTGCATACTAGGTACAGAGCTTGGTCAATTTTATCCTAATCTCACAGCCTTGCTTTACCATGTACTATGTCACCAACCAGGACAACCATGCAAGTCTAAAGTTCAAGTTTCACCAGCTGCATACTTGTTGCAAATGTGAAAATCCCCATATAGTGAAAGGAGGATGATGATGATGATGACAGTTATGAAACCTGCAGATTTAAAAACAAGTGGGAACTGCCATTTATTTTATTTCCATTAGACTGGTTCTCTTAGTGAGCTGATGCCTGTTAAATAGGAGTATGTCCCCCAACGCTTTAAAACTCCTTTCCTTCATCACAGAAAAGATAAGCCGACTGGAAGTCCTTGAGGACCGACTTGTGTATAATGAAGATTACTAGAACAGTGGAGGGAATAGTCGGCACATACAGTATTGGTATTCCAGACTAATCCAAGCATGAAAAGAAAAAAACTAATTATTGCAGAGACTTGGTAAACACTATACTCAGACCCGGGAGGGTCTCCGCTGTTTGTGAAATTCAAACTAAAAGGATGGATTCTGAATTGTTGTGACACACAGAGGTCGAGGAGAAGGTTGGGAAGTCAATCATATGAATAACATCCCTTACACTCTTTAAAACAAACTGATAACTCGCTGGCACAGTTTCCAATTGCATGGAAACCCCTGCCTTTCTGAAGGTGAAGGGTATAAGACTGATCTGAGGTCTGAAAGTGAATTTAAAGGGGTTGTAAAGCTTCATGTTTTTTCACCTTAAGGTGAAAAAACACGAGCTACGGGACAGCAGAGAGGAGAGAGCTACGGGACAGCAGAGAGGAGAGAGGAGAGAGGAGAGAGGAGAGAGCTACGGGAGAGAGGAGAGAGCTACGGGACAGAGGAGAGAGGAGAGAGCTACGGGAGAGAGGAGAGAGGAGAGAGCTACGGGAGAGAGGAGAGAGGAGAGAGCTACGGGAGAGAGGAGAGAGGAGAGAGCTACGGGAGAGAGGAGAGAGGAGAGAGCTACGGGAGAGAGGAGAGAGGAGAGAGCTACGGGAGAGAGGAGAGAGGAGAGAGCTACGGGAGAGAGGAGAGAGGAGAGAGCTACGGGAGAGAGGAGAGAGGAGAGAGCTACGGGAGAGAGGAGAGAGGAGAGAGCTACGGGAGAGAGGAGAGAGGAGAGAGCTACGGGAGAGAGGAGAGAGGAGAGAGCTACGGGAGAGAGGAGAGAGGAGAGAGCTACGGGAGAGAGGAGAGAGGAGAGAGCTACGGGAGAGAGGAGAGAGGAGAGAGCTACGGGAGAGAGGAGAGAGGAGAGAGCTACGGGAGAGAGGAGAGAGGAGAGAGCTACGGGAGAGAGGAGAGAGGAGAGAGCTACGAGGAGAGAGCTACGGGAGAGAGCTACGGGAGAGAGGAGAGAGGAGAGAGCTACGGGAGAGAGGAGAGAGGAGAGAGCTACGGGAGAGAGGAGAGAGGAGAGAGCTACGGGAGAGAGGAGAGAGGAGAGAGCTACGGGAGAGAGGAGAGAGGAGAGAGCTACGGGAGAGAGGAGAGAGGAGAGAGCTACGGGAGAGAGGAGAGAGGAGAGAGCTACGGGAGAGAGGAGAGAGGAGAGAGCTACGGGAGAGAGGAGAGAGGAGAGAGCTACGGGAGAGAGCTAGGGAGAGAGGAGAGAGCTACGGGAGAGAGGAGAGAGCTACGGGAGAGAGCTACGGGAGAGAGCTACGGGAGAGAGGAGAGAGGAGAGAGCTACGGGAGAGAGGAGAGAGGAGAGAGCTACGGGAGAGAGGAGAGAGGAGAGAGCTACGGGAGAGAGGAGAGAGGAGAGAGCTACGGGAGAGAGGAGAGAGGAGAGAGCTACGGGAGAGAGGAGAGAGGAGAGAGCTACGGGAGAGAGGAGAGAGGAGAGAGCTACGGGAGAGAGGAGAGAGGAGAGAGCTACGGGAGAGAGCTACGGGAGAGAGGAGAGAGCTACGGGAGAGAGCTACGGGAGAGAGCTACGGGAGAGAGGAGAGAGGAGAGAGCTACGGGAGAGAGCTACGGGAGAGAGCTACGGGAGAGAGGAGAGAGGAGAGAGCTACGGGAGAGAGGAGAGAGGAGAGAGCTACGGGAGAGAGGAGAGAGGAGAGAGCTACGGGAGAGAGGAGAGAGGAGAGAGCTACGGGAGAGAGGAGAGAGGAGAGAGCTACGGGAGAGAGGAGAGAGGAGAGAGCTACGGGAGAGAGGAGAGAGGAGAGAGCTACGGGAGAGAGGAGAGAGGAGAGAGCTACGGGAGAGAGGAGAGAGGAGAGAGCTACGGGAGAGAGGAGAGAGGAGAGAGCTACGGGAGAGAGCTACGGGAGAGAGGAGAGAGGAGAGAGCTACGGGAGAGAGGAGAGAGGAGAGAGCTACGGGAGAGAGGAGAGAGGAGAGAGCTACGGGAGAGAGGAGAGAGGAGAGAGCTACGGGAGAGAGCTACGGGAGAGAGGAGAGAGCTACGGGAGAGAGCTACGGGAGAGAGGAGAGAGGAGAGAGCTACGGGAGAGGGGAGAGAGGAGAGAGCTACGGGAGAGGGGAGAGAGGAGAGAGCTACGGGAGAGAGGAGAGAGGAGAGAGCTACGGGAGAGGGGAGAGAGGAGAGAGCTACGGGAGAGGGGAGAGAGGAGAGAGCTACGGGAGAGGGGAGAGAGGAGAGAGCTACGGGAGAGGGGAGAGAGGAGAGAGCTAAGGGAGAGGGGAGAGAGGAGAGAGCTACGGAGAGAGGAGAGAGCTACGGGAGAGGGGAGAGAGCTACGGGAGAGGGGAGAGAGGAGAGAGCTACGGGAGAGGGGAGAGAGCTACGGGAGAGGGGAGAGAGCTACGGGAGAGGGGAGAGAGGAGAGAGCTACGGGAGAGGGGAGAGAGGAGAGAGCTACGGGAGAGGGGAGAGAGGAGAGAGCTACGGGAGAGGGGAGAGAGGAGAGAGCTACGGGACGGGAGAGAGGAGAGAGCTACGGGACGGGAGAGAGGAGAGAGCTACGGGACGGGAGAGAGGAGAGAGCTACGGGACGGGAGAGAGGAGAGAGCTACGGGACGGGAGAGAGGAGAGAGCTACGGGACGGGAGAGAGGAGAGAGCTACGGGACGGGAGAGAGGAGAGAGCTACGGGACGGGAGAGAGGAGAGAGCTACGGGACGGGAGAGAGGAGAGAGCTACGGGACGGGAGAGAGGAGAGAGCTACGGGACGGGAGAGAGGAGAGAGCTACGGGACGGGAGAGAGGAGAGAGCTACGGGACGGGAGAGAGGAGAGAGCTACGGGACAGGAGAGAGCTACGGGACAGGAGACCGATGTGCTTCTTAGAAGACTCACCTCAGCATGTAGAGGACTATGATGATGAAGACAATGATGAGCAGTGAGGAGAGCGCCACCATGACTGCGATAATGGGCGTTTCATCTGAAATGATTAAAAAAAGTTAAAGTTATTTACAGGACAAAACGCCACACTATACATTAGTCCCTGATGCATGGAAATAAGACTTCTGGCATAATACACAAAACTGCGATGAGAGAGAAAGACATCCGCGGCTTTTCACTGACATTGCAAGAAAATGTATTCAGTCTAAGTACTGGAGAACTGGGAGCCGCGGCACGAAGAACAATGGGGCATTGTCCGGAGAGCTGAAGCATTGACCTTGTGATCAGCTACTGGGCTATTATAACAGGCAGCTCCATAAACACTTCTGGATTCACATCTTGCAGACTTAAAACCTATATAGTGTGTGCTGTCACTGTGTGATTCTCTCGATGGCAGAGCCCGGTCATACACCGGGCAACCTAAGCAAGAGCCTAGGGCATGGAGGATGGTCAGGGAGCCCAGCTACAACCTTCATACTTCTGGGGCAACCAAAGGACGGTAGTGCAATCAGTCAAAGCTGTGCAACTGTCCATCACTTCACAAGGAATGATGCCTTTGCAGACAGTTGATGTTTGATTGGGCCATGTTCATACAAAACAGTGCAAATGGGATGGCTTCTCCGTACTTATTGCAATCTTTATTGATATGGGGGGGGGGGACTGGCTACTTTGCCTGGGCCCCGATTAGGCCTTAATCTGTCCCTGATGAGTAGAACTGAAATACCATTCTCTCCATTCTGCTGGATGACAATTTGTGGCCACTACGACTGCAAAAACGAAAAAGTAAAGAACCCCCCCTGTGTTCACAACAAAATGATTGCTGGGAATGCCTTGATAGCCATGCACTGCGCAGCTCACAGCAACATTGAAAAATGTAAGGTGTGTACACAAAAGTCTGAAGACAGAGAAATCTGAACCCATAAAGGAGATAAAAAGTCATGCCAGTCCAATTAAAATACAGGACATTTTCCTTTCAGGAGTTTCTGAAATACAACCAATACTGCAATCAAGTCTTTTTCCTTGCAACTGGCAAGCCTATGAGAAGCCCAGTTCATGGCACCCTAAAAAATATTAAGTCGGTGCCATCACCTTTTTTTATGTCATGCTGATTGACAGCAAAACTGGGAAGCTCCTTGTGGAAGCCAAGAATTAATTTTTGGAATTGACATATGCAGATTTTATGGGTTTTAATTAGGGTTGTCCCGATGCCTCTTTTTTAGGACCGAGTACAAGTACCGATACTTTTTTTCATGTACTCGCCAATACCGAATACCGATACTTTTTTTCATGTACTCGCCGATACCGAATACCGATACTTTTTTCATGTACTCGCCAATACCGAATACCGATACTTTTTTTACATGTGTCCCCAAATGCAGCCATGTCCCCCACATATGCAGCCATGTCCCTCACATATGCAGCCATGTCCCTCACATATGCAGCCATGTTCCTTCAGCCATGTCTCTCTAGCCATGTCCCATGTCCCTCTAGCCATGTCCCTCACATATGCAGCCATGTCCCTTCAGCCATGTCCCTCACATATGCAGCAATGTCCCTCTAGCCATGTCCCTCACATATGCAGCCATGTCCCTCTAGCCATGTCCCTCACATATGCAGCCATGTCCCTCTAGCCATGTCCCTCACATATGCAGCCATGTCCCTCTAGCCATGTCCCTCACATATGCAGCCATGTCCCTCTAGCCATGTCCCTCACATATGCAGCAATGTCCCTCTAGCCATGTCCCTCACATATGCAGCCATGTCCCTCTAGCCATGTCCCTCACATATGCAGCCATGTCCCTCTAGCCATGTCCCTCACATATGCAGCCATGTCCCTTCAGCCATGTCCCTCACATATGCAGCCATGTCCCTTCAGCCATGTCCCTCACATATGCACCCATGTCCCTCTAGCCATGTCCCTCACATATGCAGCAATGTCCCATGTCCCTCTAGCCATGTCCCTCACATATGCAGCAATGTCTGTTCAGCCATGTCCCTCTAGCCATGTCCCTCACATATGCAGCAATGTCCCATGTCCCTCTAGCCATGTCCCTCACCTATGCAGCAATGTCCGTTCAGCCATTTCCCCTATACGCAGTCATTTCCCTTACCGAAAGCTGTATGGAGAAAATCACAGCATTCATTTGAATAGCCCGTCCGTATAGACACTCCCCCTTGCTCTCGCGATTGGACAGATCACGATCACCATCCAATCCCGAGCAAGGGGGAGTGTCTATACAGACGGGAACACTACAGCTATTCAAATGAATGCTGTGATGTTCAGGCACAGCGTTTAACCCCTTGCAGCGGTGGCGCGATGCGACGGCAGCGGCGGGGAGGGGGGGGTGGAAGTACTAGCGCAAATACTCGGCATCGGCCCCGATACCGATACTAGTATCGGTATCGGGACAACCCTAGTTTTAATCCTTCCACCTGAACATGACTGGAGACATGGAGATCCTTGAAAGAATTAGGACCCTGCCCACTGTTGCACTGTGTTGGCACATGCATGTTAATGTGTATTGTATTAAGGCAGTCCATTCATATGAATGGTGTAGCGGCACTAGCACAACTGTCCCTAGCCCCCACCCCTTCATGGGCATGGCACGGCACAAAGAAACCCCCACCTGCTGTCCTTACCCTGAATGTGGGCAGTGAGAGCAGCGGTCGGAGCTGATGCAGCCATCTTCCAGCCTTGTCCTTAAGCGCGGTGGGCTCGGGGAATGCTGTTCCGGTGTCCTCTCCTGGAAAAGGCTTCCGCGGTGCAACTCCTCTCTGCTCCTCTCGGCATCCGATAGGCACGCCTGACTTTTTGGCCAACCGGGAAATGAGTTTCATACCTTCTTCCTGATTGGCCAGGAGGAGGATCAGTGTTGCAACAGCAAATATTTCTTTGCTGTTGCAGCACACCTGGCATCCTCTGCAACCGGAGCCCACCCAATTCTGAAGCCACCACTGATTGGGGTGCTTTATGACAAGCAACGGGACCTTAACCCCATCCTTATCAGGCTATTATAAAATGACGCCGGCAGGAACCCTCCCTCCCTCTGGATGTAGGTCATATGACGTTGTTTCTTCCCGGCAATCTAGGGCGCGACCCTAGAACCGGTGCGCATGCCCGGTGGCCGCGATGTTGACCAGGGACCCGTGATTGCCGGTGATCATGGCAGGAGTGTGGATCTGACCTCCTGTCAGAAGTGAGGAGACCGATGTGTGTTCCCAGTACAGAGGAACACACATCGGTCCCCCCCCCCTTTCAGTAAGAATCACTTCCAGGGAACATATTAACCCCTTCAGCGCCCCTAGTGTTCACCCCTTCCCTGTCAGTCTCATTTACACTGCAATCTGTGCAGTTTTATAGCACTAATCGCTGTATAAATGTGACTGGTCCCAAAAACGTGTCAAAAGTGTCCGATATGTCCATCACAATGTCACGGTCACACACAAAAAAAATAAAAAATCACAGATCGCCGACATTACCAGTAAATAAATGCCATAAATCGTTTCCCTATTTTGTAGACGCTATTAGCTAGATTCAGAAAGACTTACGACGGCGTATCAGTAGATACGCCGTCGTTAGTCCGAATGCACGCCGTCGTATGTTTAAGCATATTCTGGAAACCAGATATGCTGCGCAAGTCTCCTACGCCATCGTATCTTAGCTGCATATTTACGCTGGACGCTAGGGGCTTGTACGTCGATTTACGCCTAGAATATGTAAATGAGCAAGATGTGCCTATTCACGAACGTACGCACGGCCGTCGCAATAAGATACGCCGTTTACGTAAGGTGTTTTTCAGGCGTAAAGATAAACTACCAAAAAGATGGCGCAGCCAATGTTGAGAATGGACGTCGGAACAGCCGTCGAATTTCACATCCTTTGCTTAAGTCGATTCAGAATGGGGCTGGGCGTAGGTTACGTTCACGTCGAAAGCATTGACTATTTGCAACGTGATTTTGAGGATGGGCACTGGGATACATCCACGGCGCGTCATTTACGCGGGGTCACGATTAATTTACATGTATCACGCCCACCTTCCACCTACTTTGAATTACACAGACTTACGCCGGCCCATCTACGCTATGCCGCCGTAACTTAGGGAGCAAGTGCTTTGTGAAAACAGCACTTGCCTCTCTAACTTGCGGCGGCATAGCGTATATTCGCTACGCCCGCTTACAAATACGCCATCCTACCTGAATCTAGCTATAGAACTTTTGCGCAAACCAATCAATATACGCTTATTGCGATTTTTTTACCAAAAATACGTAGAAAAATACGTATCGGTCTAGACTGAGGGAAAAAAATGATTAAAAAAAAATAATAATTATATTCATTAAATCAGTAAAAAAATAGTGTTTTTAAAAAAAATTGCCGCTCTATTTTTGTAAAGTGGTTAAAGTGTTTTTTAAGCCACTCCATGACATTGCTACAATCCCCTCCGCTATATTAAATAACGACCCCAGTAGCGCATGTGTTTTTTTTTCTTAAATGCTGCCGTGTATCAATTTCATAGCGCCGATCGGCATTCACGTGACCGGCCGCCTCTCTCCTCTCTAGATTTGACAGCTACAGCTGGCAGGCCTGAGAAACCTCCGCTGACATCAGCCAGGAGGAGGAGAGGAGGAGAGAGGCTGCCAGTCACGTGAGCGCCGATCGACACTATGAAATGAAGTATACAGCGGCATTTTAAAAAAAAATACATACACTGAGGACATTTAATATTTCAGAAAGGGTTGTAGAAATGTCATTGTGGTACGATAGCAGCAGGAGAGGAAGGCTGGGGAGTGGATGGAGCTGACAGGCAGGGAGGGGAGAGGAGAAAGGAGAGCTGCGGATGACGGAGGCACATAAACTTACCACGGCGTCAGGGTTTTTACAGCTCTCTCCTGACCTCTTCTCTATGACCCATTGGCTCCTGCTGCTGTCAATCACAGCTTGTGAGGAGGGAGTTGGGGGCACGGTCGAGCAGCCCTGTGCATGTCATTGGACACAGAGGGTGGTTCAGGATCTATTACGCACCCACTCAGAAGGGGGGGGGGGGGGTTGACAAATTCCAGTGGGGGACTCCAGAAGAAGAGAATCGGGGCTGCTCTGTGCAAAACCATTGCACAGAGCATGTATGTATGACATGTTTGATATTTTAAAAAAAAAATCACTTTACAATGACTTTAACGTGTGCAAAAGGGTTAAAGTTGAATTCTGGTACAAACCTTGGGAGCCTTCTGGCGCTGGGTCTGGAAGAAAAAAAATAAGATCATTTCCATGAAAACACAGTAAATGAGTAAAAAGTAAATTTTTTTTTGTCATTTATATTTAAACTGAATAGGTTGTTTTACAAGGTGAGTGCTCACATCGAAATTATGGGGCCTCTTACACAGCTTCAGGCATGAGCCCCCTGGAGCAGAAAACAAGGGGGGAGGGGTGTACTGCCACCACAAACTGAGATGCGAATTGAGAAGCAGGGGGGTGGTCACTTACTAAAAATATATTATATAAAAACAAGGGGGGGTAGCCATCCCGGGGCCCTTTAATAAAAAATAAAAAAAAGAATATAAAAAAAAAAATGTAAACTTTTTTTTTTTTTAAGGGGCCCTGGGGATCTCCGTGCCCCTTACAAAAAAAATAATGAAATAAAAAAGAAAAAGGGGGTTGCCATCCAGGCCCCTGGGGATTTCTGTCTTTCCCACAGTACAAGCACCTCCCTACACAGTTGGAAAGCACCCCCTAGAGCAGGGATATGCAATTGGTGGACCTCCAGCTGTTGCAGAACTACAAATCCCATGGGGCATAGCAAGACTGACAGCCACAAGCATGACAACCAGAGGCAGACACATGATGGGACTTGTAGTTTTGCAACAGCAGGAGGTCCACTAACTGTATATCCCTGCGGCTTAGGGAGACATATAACCTTTTCATTGCCCCTGAGGTTAATCTCTTCCCTGCCAGTGTCATTTGTACAGTGACGGTGCATATTATTTAGCACTGATCACTGTAATAACTATACAGTAATCTCTAGCAACCAATCAGTGAGCAGTATTACTGTACAGTAATCTCTAGCAACCAATCAAGAAGAAATCATGTGCTGTAATCTCTAGCAACTAATCTGTGAGTCCTAATATGTGCTGTAACCTCTAGCAACCAGTCAGTAAGTGGTAATGATATGCAGTAACCTCTGGCAACCAATCACTGCCTGATCTGATACAGTAAACTGTTTTTAAGTCTAGCTGATTATTATATATGGTATGTCTCAGAGCAGGTGGAGAGCAACATTTTTTTGCCCGGGGTCCAATCAAAATTAAAGACGCCCCTGACTGGCGTCTGTCGTCCTCACATGCCCGGGACCAGTAGGAAGAAGTTCTACCACTGAACGCGACATAGAAGTTCAGAACATTGCGGAGGCCAGAAGTGCGAGAAGGGAATCACATGACTACCTACAATAGGTATGAGAGTACAAAATTCAGCTGTTCCTACATGTTTACACAAGGAGAGGAGATGGAGAATTGACAGGAAAAATCTTTCATGTTTTCATCCGTGTTCATTCTGGCATTCCATGCATGCATACTCATAGCACAGAGCGCAACACACGGGGGAGGGGAGGACAGAGTCCACACCCAATGTGGAGACAGCTAGAATAACCTCATTAATAGGAACGTGGTCCAAGACTCCGGATTTCACCACCCCTTCATCACTTGTCGAAAATATTGTATCACAGTTTGTGAAGAACATATTGTTTAACGCAATATTAGACGGGGTTCACACTACTGCGTATTGGATGTGGTGGTTTCCCCGCATTCAATTTGCACAGCAGGAGATGGTAACCGACAAAATGATCAACCTGATGTGCAACCCAGGTCACTTCCTGTGACATGGAATCAGCTGGAGCTCCAAACTGCGTGGACTGCGCACGCGCAACACTACATATATCTCTTCACTGGCTGACGTCAGTTCACCAGGACAAAGGGTGCAACCGACTACCTGCGCATGCGCACGGCGGGAATCAACTAAGGCTTACAAAATGTATGTTCCTAAAGCAGAGTGCCACCAAATTTTTTATTTATTTTTGAAGTTAACAGCTACAAATACTACAGCTGCTGACTTTTAAAATATGGACACTTACCTGTCTAGGATGCCCGCGATGTCCTCACCCAAAGTCGGCACTCGGGTGGCGGCGCCGCAATCTTTGCTAAGGGAATCAGGAAGTGAAGCCTTTTGGCTTCGCAGCCTGGTTCCCTGCTGCACATCCTCACTGGTCCCTGCTGTCTTCTGGGACCTGTGTGTCCCAGAGGGGATGGAGGAGGGGCCGGACGTGGCGTAGATTATGCATGGATACCGCGGCCATCTATGTCCGGAAGTGGGAGCAAATACCTGTATTAGACAGATATCTGCTCTTCCCTCACCCCGGAAAGATGCCAAATGTGACACCGGAGGGGGGGGGGGGGGGGGGGGGGGGGGGGGACGACGACTACGCTTTATGGCCATCTTTAGGCTGAAATCGGACCTGTCAGGGAACATTAAGACTAAATAAGACTAAATAGGTTTAGGTTGGAATTCCACTTTAAAGTGGTTGTAAAGGTTACATTTTTTCTTTTCCTTAAATAATAAACATGCCTATACTTACCCTGCTTGTGCAATGGTTTTATACAGAGCAGCACCAATCTACTGGGGTTCCCTGCAGGCACCCCAGGCCCCTTCTCTTGGCACAGACAGCAGGACTCTGCCCCGCCCACTGCTCACGTCATAGCTTTTGATTGACAGCAGCGGAAGCCAATGGTTCCCTGCTATCAATCTGTCCAGGAGGGCAAAAGCGTCTGCAGCCATTGCGCTCGTGCTTAATCGCTGGATAAAAAAGGGGTCAGGTAAGAAAAAAGGGGGGGGGAGCTGTAGTACAGAGTGTTTTCACCTTAATGCATTAAGGTAAAAAACCTTAAAGGGGAGGTTCCCCTAAAAAGAAACTTTTAACATTGCCTGTCTCTTCTTAATAACATGTAGAATCGGCTGGTAGTTTTAAAAAAAAACGTCCGTACATACCATGTTCGGCATGTAGTCTCACCGCCGCTTCCGGGTATGATGTTTGGGGACAGGCATCCGATTGACGCATACAGCGCGTCACGAGATGCCGAAAGAAGCCGAACGTTGGTGCGGCTCTATACGGCGCATGCGCACCAACGTTCGGCTTCTTTCGGCATCTCGTGACGCGCTGTATGCGTCGATCGGATGCCTGTCAATCAAGTAGGCACGCCCATCCCCGGCCGCCAGACCCGGAAGCGGCGGTGAGACTACATGCCGAAAATGGTATGTACGGACGTTTTTTTTTTTTAAACTACCAGCCGATTCTACATGTTATTAAGAAGAGACAGGCAATGTTAAAAGTTTCTTTTTAAGGGAACCTCCCCTTTAAAGGAGTTGTAAACCCTCGTTTCTTTTTCACCATAATGCATCCAATGACTGGCGACCCGGCGAGCCAGCGACCCCCCCCCCCCCCCAACCCCCTTTTACTTACCCGAGCCCTGGAGTTTGCCACGACAGAGATGCATTCTTCCTCTGTCCTGGGTTCTCAGCTCTTGATTGGATAGGTTGATGGCAGCGCAGTATCTGGCTCCCGCCTCTGTCAAATCCAATGACGCAGGCATTGGGGGGCAGGGCCAAGTCCGACATTCTTGTCTATGGACGCAAATGCTTGACTCGGGAGCATGCCTGCAAGGTAACCCTCTCTGGAGAGCGCTTCTCCTAGGGTGTTATCTGATGTGAGGAGGAGCCATAAGAGACCCCAGAAGAGGAGGATTGGGGCCAGTCTGTGCAAAACAAGCTGCACAGTTGAGGCAAGTATGTTTGTTATTTAAAAAAAAAAATGCATAGGTTTACAACACTTTAAGCTATGCAACCTGGTCTAGGACCTGCCTCAAACTGTGATTGGACAACGAATGAGAAGCGGCACACCAGTGAGGTTATCCCAATTATCCCTGGGCTCTCCCATGTGTTTTAGAAGTGCCAGCTTTGTCTAAGAGCCCATATTTTCTCAGAATAATGCCCCTCCCTCCTGGTGCCTGAGTTCTGCTGTGCACAGCAAGCGTGGAGGCCACTACCGGAGGAGACTGTCCCCTTTGCCACTTCTGAACGCAGGTTTTGCTGGGACACATGTGGGACACAATACATAAGTATCTTCCTACCTGACGGTGTGACACTCTCCTCAGTCGAGTATTCCAGAGTTGTCACCTCTTCCGGAATGTCCCCGCTGGTTGTTTTAGCATCGGTGATGGGTGGCACCGGGGTGCTGGCTTTGCTGACATTACCGGTGGTTGGGGCAGCAGTGGAGTTGTCAATCTGGGTGTGATTGCTGAAGTCCGAGTCATTGCTTGCAGGGATGTATGTGGAGATGGGGGAAGTAGCATTGATTGTAGGTGCCAAGATCACCGCCGGAGTGGTGGTGACCGCTTGTGTCGGCTTGGGGTCTGCTCCGGCATTGCTGTCTGTGCTGGGTTGGACATTGAGGATGGGTAGCGTTGGTCTGGATGTAATATTCAAAGGCGCTATGGTGGGAGACACTGAACACAAAGGGAAAGTATTAATATGTGCCTCCAACTTCTGCACAAGATCCTGTTAGGTGTATTTATATGGTGGAAAATGTTACAACCACAAGATGGCAATGAGGAGCATACTTCTTTCCTATGACAGTCAGCACCATCTAGTGTGATCCTGCCAGTATTACACTTCCTATTCTAGGGTGACAAAGCTTACCTGATGTACTGTACCTATAGAGCAGTGGTCTCCAAACTGTGGCCTGATCCCTGATCCCTTTGCTTTCCTATACCTGGCCCTTGGAGCGCTATTCATCCCCCCCAATGGACATCAGTGGAGCATATTTTTTACCACTGATCTTAATGATAGGCATTATTCCTCCAATACCAGTGAGGGGGCACTACATCAACTAGTAACAATTTTTAGGGCACTATTCCTTCCATCGATACCAATGATAGGGCACTATAACTTCAAGCAATACCAATGATGAGGCACTGTTCCTCCAACTAATAGCAATGAGGCACTATTCCTCCAACCATAGGCGTGCGCACAGGGTGTGCCAGGTGTGCCCAGGCACACCCTAATCACTCCTTGCGGTGCAGATTCCCCCTGCTACGCAGGGCCCCCTCCCACAGCATGGCTGGCTTCCCTCCTCTTCCATTGGCTACTGCGGTGGGCACACATGGATGATATTTCAGGATGAGTGGGGGAAGGGGCAATGTCATTTTCCGACCCCTTCCCTTTCTGAATGAACACATTGAGAGATCGGTACCGTGTTTTTGAGCTTTCAGGTGCACACCCTAATGCAACAGGCTGCGCACACCTATGCCTCCAACTAATACCATATCAGGCAATAATGATGGGGAACTATTCCTTCCACAAATACTAATGATGAGGGACAATTCCTCCAACTAATACCATTCCAGCTAATACCAATGATGGGGCACTATTCTTTCCACTGACACCAATGATGAGGGACTATTCCTTTAACTAATACCAATGATGAGGCACTATTCCTCCAATTAATAATACCATTCCAGCCAATACCAATGATGGGGCACTATTCCTTCCACCAATACCAACGATGGGTCACTATTCGTTCCACGCGTCACAGATGGGGCAAGTGCCAGACCGGCGGTAGTAGTGCCGCCAGGGGGGTGGGGGGTGATCGTTTGTCAACCCCCCCCCCCCCCCGAAAAACACAAGCCACTACTGACAGTAACCCTTTAGCTTCCACTAACTTATGTCATATGCCGGAAGCGCACAGCATTACATCACTTCTGGGTTCAACTGTCACATCCCCGACCTCTGTGGTAGTGGAAGAAGCGAACGGAGTGGGAACCAGACTTTATTAGGTTTAGTAGAAAGAAGGCGAGACATCAGGGGGTCCAGGTCACATCAAGTATAACACGTCTAAACAAAATGCTATCATATAGGAGACTTTTGCTCCACCTATGTGATAAAAATAAAGTTCAATAAGGGTATAAAATTAAAGTTACATGCAAAAAAATGTATAAAAAAAATCCCCTAAATTGTCAGGCTGTACCCACAATCCCACATACAAACACATGTTGGAGATCCTATGCACAAAACAAACTGTGCTACACATGTTGCATATCACAATGCACGCTGCAGTAAAAGTAAAAATTCTAGGCCCATCATTCATGGTAATATCTAAACAGATAACCCATAGGGGCATTTAAAGCATCATCTGCGGAAAACCTTTGGTTACCAAAGTTAGTCATCGTTTCCATGGCGCACACGACTTTAAGGCTCGACATGTTTGGTACCGATCCGCTCTTTTTATTATATTTTACCAAAATTAACTTAATATAATTTTTACTGAAAATGTGCTTGTTAAACTGTTTGTGTTAATCAAGTAACAAACATTGCCAACTACCACTATTTTTCACCATCACTGAAAGTAAAAGAAAATCCCAAATTCTTCCAATGGGGACACTAGTTCTTGTGACCTGGGGGGGACCCATAGAAATTCCCTTCATTTGCAGGGATTTCCTCTCAATTCCTGTTTGGCTACGGGACAGAAGGTAAAGGTAAATCTCCACAATTGGACACAGATGGCTTACACAAATCTGATTAGGGTTATAACTAGGGTTGCGCCAATACTAAGGCATTTGCAGCGTATCGTTTTAGTGCAAATCCTCCAATATCTTCCAGGCTCGGTTCTTTCAACTGTCAGCGAGATTGCCCCACTGACAGCTAAAATGTACAAAAAAAAAAAAAAAGCGTCAATTGCCGGGTTAACAATAGATGACTCATTCAGCTGTCAGTGGGGTTCAGGGGCGGACTGACAACTCATGGGGCCCCCGGGCAATAGGAGATTATGGGGCCCCCAGGCTTAGAGATGGCCGCCATCCTTTTTTGATGCAACATGAATGTGGGCAAACCCATGCGGAGAGGCACCAAGCTCCGTGACATGCTGAGTGGCTTAGAGCTGGTGACCCGCTAAATTCACCAGAAGCCTCTCATGGGCAAACAATTGCAGCCTCACTGTGCCCCATGAAATGCAGCCCACTGTGCCCCATCTAATGCAGCCCACTGTGCCCCATCTAATGCAGCCCACTGTGCCCCATCTAATGCAGCCCACTGTGCCCCATCTAATGCAGCCCACTGTGCCCCATCTAATGCAGCCCACTGTGCCCCATCTAATGCAGCCAACTGTGCCCCATCTAATGCAGCCAACTGTGCCCCATCTAATGCAGCCAACTGTGCCCCATCTAATGCAGCCAACTGTGCCCCATCTAATGCAGCCAACTGTGCCCCATCAAATGCAGCCAACTGTGCCCCATCAAATGCAGCCAACTGTGCCCCATCAAATGCAGCCAACTGTGCCCCATCAAATGCAGCCAACTGTGCCCCATCAAATGCAGCCAACTGTGCCCCATCAAATGCAGCCAACTGTGCCCCATCAAATACAGCCAACTGTGCCCCATCAAATGCAGCCAACTGTGCCCCATCAAATGCAGCCAACTGTGCCCCATCAAATGCAGCCAACTGTGCCCCAAATGCAGCCAACTGTGCCCCATCAAATGCAGCCAACTGTGCCCCATCAAATGCAGCCAACTGTGCCCCATCAAATGCAGCCAACTGTGCCCCATCAAATGCAGCCAACTGTGCCCCATCAAATGCAGCCAACTGTGCCCCATCAAATGCAGCCAACTGTGCCCCATCAAATACAGCCAACTGTGCCATCTTAGTGGCAGGTCAGGCAGTGGATTGATGGCGGTGAGATGTGGGACGGGCAGCGGCGAGCATGAATCTATACATTCTACATAGAGGGGGTGGTACCCTTAATGGATGGACCGCTCCCTGGTATACACACGCACAGTATACATACACAGTGTGTATATATATATATATATATATATATATATATATATATATATATATATATATATATATATATATAGTGAGAAGTGCCATGCTCTTGGGAGAAGGATGTGCTAAACTTCTCCAATCTCTGCTACATCTCCCTACTCATCACCTGCCCACCAGTACACAGGCACAGCCTCCTCTCCTGTATTACCACATGCTATGTCTGTAAGCTGCTGGGGCACTACAAGTACCAGCATGGCAGAAGGGGCAGCAGTGTGTTCTATCAGGATGATTTTTGGGGAAAAAAGTGCTGGTGTGTGTATATATAGATAAATCATCCTGAATTATCTATATATACACACACCAGCACTTTTTTCCCCAAAAATCATCCTGATAGAACACACTGCTGCCCCTTCTGCCATGCTGGTACTTGTAGTGCCCCAGCAGCTTACAGACATAGCATGTGGTAATACAGGAGAGGAGGCTGTGCCTGTGTACTGGTGGGCAGGTGATGAGTAGGGAGATGTAGCAGAGATTGGAGAAGTTTAGCACATCCTTCTCCCAGAAGCATGGCATTTCTCTCACACACAGAAAAACGATCTAACAGCAAGAGGAGCCTGGCTGCTACACAGCCTCCCCCCTCCCCCTCCTCACCAGGATAGGTAAGCACTGATAATACAATTCTTCCAGCTTGGCCAGCTTACCTTTTATCAGGCAGCAATCCACCCCACACTGCAGGCTGTCCCCTCCTCCCTCTCCTCTCCTGCAGTCGGCATCTCATGCTCTTATGTCAAAAAAGCCGCGCTGGAGAAGGGGGCGTGTACACTGTGCTCCCATTGGCTGAGAAGTCAGTGGAGAGGCGGGGCAGCTACAATCTCGAGATTTGCACATCAAAATAATGTCGGTAGTGGCCATTTCACTAATAGATGTAAAAATACACTGATTTCAACAAACTGTCCCTGCTTTTACCAAGGCTGGCAACCCTGATGGGGCCCCCTAGTGGCCATGGGGCCCTCGGTCCGTGCCCGACGGACCGAATGGACAGTCCGCCCCTGGTGGGGTTCCTCTGTTAACAGCTGAAGTGTAAACAAAGTCCTGCCCATTAGAGGCGTCAAAAAAAAAAAAAAAAAAGCAGCCAAGCAATGTTTATCAACAACATTTCTCAGCCACTCACCCGGAAAAAAAATGAAGCATTGTTTCTTTTTGTATCTTACTGTTTTGCTTTTAATCTACAGATCAAAGGGATGAACTTCATCTGCAGATGAAGCCAGTTTAACCACTTTAGCCCCAGAAGGATTTGCCCTCTTAATGACCAGGCCATTTTTTGCGATATGGCACCGTGCCGCTTTAACTGACAATTGCGCGGTTGTGCGACGCTGTACCCAAACAAAATTGATGTCCTTTTTTGCCCTCACTAATAGAGCTTTCTTTTGGTGATCACCTCTGCAGTTTTTATTTTTTTGCAAACAAAAAAAAAGTGCCAATTTAAAAAAAAAATATATATATTTTTTACTTTTTGCTATAATTCATAGCCAAAGTAAAAAAATAAATAAAAAAAAACGAATTTCTTCATAAATTTAATTTAGGCCAATATGTATTCTTGTACATATATTTGGCATAAAAAAAAAAAAAATTGCAATAAGCGTATATTGATTGGTTTGTGCAAAAGTCATTGCGTCTAAACTACAGGATAGATTTATGGAATTTCATTTATTTATTTTTATTGGTAATGGCGGCGATCTGCATTTTTTTGAGAGACTGCGACATTGTGCATGACAAACCTGACCCCAAATTACACTTTTTTGGGGACCAGTGACATTATTACATTATTGTTCAGTGCTATAAAAATGCACTGATCAATGTATAAATGACACAAGCAGAAAAGGGGTTAACACTAGGGGGCTATCGGGGGGTTTAACCGCTTGCCGACCAGCCGCCGCAGGTATACGGTGGCAGGTCGGCACTCCTGCGCGAGAGCCCGTAGCTCTACTTTCGACGGCCACTAGGGGGCGTGTGCACGCCGCCAGCGGCGGCCCGCGCCCCCCGCTCGCCCCCGAGTCCCGTGCGTGTGCCCGGCGGGCACGATCACCGCCGGGCACACGCGATTGCTCGTTACAGAGCGGGGAACGGGAGCTGTGTGTGTAAACACACAGCTTTCGTTCCTGTCAGCGGGGGAAACGCTGATTTTCTGTTCATACAATGTATGAACAGAAGATCAGTGATTTCCCCTAGTGAGTCCACCCCCCCATACAGTTAGAACACAAATAGGAACACACTTAACCCCTTCCCCGCCCCCTAGTGTTTACCCCTTCACTGCCAATGGCATTTTTATAGTAATCCAATGCATTTTTATAGCATTGATCGCTAAAAAAATGCCAATGGTCCCAAAAATGTGTCAAAAGTGTCCGCCATAAGGTCGCAGTACTGAAAAAAAACGCTGCTCGCCGCCATTACTAGTAAAAAAATAATAATAATAAAAATGCCATAAAACTACCCCCTATTTTGTAAACGCTATAACTTTTGCGCAAACCAATAAACGCTAATTGCGATTTTTTTAACAAAAAATATGTAGAAGAATACGTATCGGCCTAAACTGAGGGAAAAATTTTTTTTTATATATATTTTTGGGGGATATTTATTACAGAAAAAAGTATTGCATTTTTTTCAAAATAGTCGCTCTATTTTTGTTTATAGCGCAAAAAATAAAAACCGCAGAGATGATCAAATACCACCAAAAGAAAGCTCTATATGTGGGAAAAAAAAGGACGCCAATTTTGTTTGGGAGCCACGTCGCACGACCGCGCAATTGTCAGTTAAAGCGACGCAGTGCCGAATTGCAAAAAGTGCTCTGGTCGTTGGGCAGCAATATGGTCCGGGGCTAAAGTGGTTAAACTGTGTCCCCTGGGTGTGTTCTAATTGTAGGGGGGATGGGCTTACTGGGACATGACAGAGATTGCTGTTCCCGGTGACTGGTTACAGAAGATCTCTGACATGTCACTAGACAGAATGGGGAATTGCCTTGTTTACAAAGGCAGATGCCTGTTCTGCCTCTGTGCACAACGATTGCAGGTGGCCAGCAGACATCGAGTCCACCGGACCAGCGGTCACGATCCTGTTTTGCTGGCAGCAAGCGGCTTAGCGCGCCCGCAGTCTCGCATACACAGACTGACGTAGAGGTACTTTGGTTCGCGCAGTAGAGCCGACCTGCCGCTGTAAAAGTAGAGAGGTTGGTCGGCACGTGGTTAAAGAAACCTGTCAAAAAAAATAAAAAATTGTTTTAAATGTTCCTCTGTTTAACCCTCAATGTATGCTAATCAGCCTAAATTAACTCCTTATTTTCCTGCTGATTTTTTTTTTTTTTCCACTTCTATTTTAATATTTAATAAACCTTTTTGGTTTGCTTTGTTCATTAATATGTTTACACCTTTAACATATATTTATATGTTTCACATTGAAAAAAAGTGCAAAAAAAATGTAATCAGAACAGTTACGGCAGGTATCAGTGAGCACCCAAAAAAAAAGTAATTGGTACTCATAAAAGAAATGGTATTGGCGCATCCCTAGTTCTACTTTGACCCACAATGGCCAACATACAGAAGTAAACCTTCATATCATTTATTTTAACAGCAAAAGTTGTGTAATGCAGCGATGGCAGAGTGACAGTCTTCCTATACTCACCTGTGGTGACATTGTCTGCAGCCAGGAACGTCAGCGAGCACGCCAGCAGTAGAAACCCATGCCAGGAATCCATGGCACTCTGAAACACACAAGATCCTGAGAATTAGCACATATATAACTGGCAACCAAGGCAACAGTACTGAATGGTAATAGAAGAGTTTCGAACTGAAGTCACATACATGATGCGTTTGCTCTTTAAAGTCTAAAACCAACACTGGCACTGAAACCAGAACACAATCAAGAGAAACCTCAGAGGTCACTGCTGATTGTACCATAAATCCCCAAATCCCTCAAATAAAAAGATCATTCTACTTTTACCCTTCTTGGATCACCTATTTATCACAGGCCATCAGGCCCGGACTGGGACAAAAAATAGGCCAGGGCATTTTAGACTGAGCAGCCCGGGGGGAGAAAGAAAGATAAATATAAAAAGAAAGGGAAGGAAGGAAGGTAGATAAAGATAGAAAGCAGGAAGATAGATAGATAGATAGATAGATAGATAGATAGATAGATAGATAGATAGATAGATAGATAGATAAACAAGAAAGATAGATAAAGATAGAAAGAAAGAATGGAAGGAAGGAAGATAAGATAAAGAAAGAAATACAGATAAAGAAAGAAGGGAAGATATATAGATAGATAAAGAAAGATAGACAGTGGCGGTAAGTCTATAGAGGGCGCCGGAACACAGTGGCGACAATGGCACAGTGGCAGCAATTAAAGGGCACAGTGGCAGCAATTAAAGGGCACAGTGGCAGCAATTAAAGGGCACAGTGGCAGCAATTAAAGGGCACAGTGGCAGCAATTAAAGGGCACAGTGGCTGTGTTTGATGGCATGGCACAGTGGTGACAATTTATGGCACAGTGGCTGTGTTTGATGGCATGGCACAGTGGTGACAATTTATGGCACAGTGGCTGTGTTTGATGGCATGGCACAGTGGTGACAATTGATGGCACAGTGGCTGCGTTTGATGGGCACAGTGAGGCTGAATTTTTTATTTTTCTTCATTTGCGCCCTCCAAAAATTTTGAGCACCAGCCGCCACCTTAGATAGCTAGATAGATAGATAATAATCTATCTAGCTATCTATCTACAGTGGCGGCTGGTGGGGGGGGTGCAAACGAAAAAAAGAGAAAAAAAGAGAGAGAGAGAAAGAAAGGTGAAGAGCGAGAGAAGGGAATGAAGGGCACCCCATACATTAGTGTACAGTACTCTCAGTACTCACTCAGAGGCAGGAGGGATTGACTGGATGGATGGATATCAGACTCCATCTTTCCTTTCTGTTTTCTGGGCTTGAATCTTCCCGCCCACATCCCTTAGGCAGCAGAACAGTGTCTGTCAGAAGAGTGGGCGGGGCAGACACGGGAGGAGAAGGAGAGGAGGGGGAGGAGTAGAAGCAGCTCCTCTCCTCTAATTGGGCGTGGGGGAAGCAAGGGGACCCCTCCCTTTTGATACCCCAGCTGATCTCTCTCTGTCTGGCGCTGTGTGTTGGTGGTGTACACCCATGGCGAGATGTGACATACGGCCCGCTGGCCGCCGAGGCGGCCCGCGGGCCGCTCACGGGACTCATCCGGTCCGCGGGCCGCCGCGGCCCACCGGGCATTAGCCCGGTTTGCCCTATGGCCAGTCCGGGCCTGCAGGCCATTATATAGCACCATCAATGTAGTAACTTCAATACTGGGCACTTTCAACCCCCCTTGCCCAAGCCAATTTTCAGCTTTCATCGCTGTCACATTTTGAATGACAATTGCGCGGTCATACAACACTGTGCCCAAATTACATTTTTATCTTCTTTTTGAACGCAAATAGTTAGGGCCAAAACAACTAATCGATTATGAAATTAATCGATTACAATTTTTATAATCGATTAATCAACCAGTAACATTAATGGGGTTAAAAAATAAATAAAATAAAACTAGCACTTTATAGTACAAAAAAAGCAAATCTCTACTATAAATATTACTTTCACTGTCTCACAGTAAAATAATTAACCCCTTACAGTAGCGATTATTTGCTCTTTTTGTACTTATTTTTGTTTTTTTTTAACCCCCATTATGTTACTAAACAAATGAAGAAAATACATTTTGGGGAATTTTTTATTTTTTTTTATTTCATCGGTTATACAATTTTGTAAATAAATAAGTTTTCTCCTTCACTGATGGGCACCGAGAGGAGAAGGCACCAATATACAGCTCTGATCAGTGACACCGATTAGCGGCAATGATGGGCACCGATAGGTGGCAATGAAGGGCACTGATGAAGCTGCATTGATATACAGCTCTGATGGGCACCGATAGGCGGCAATGATGGGCACTGATGAAGCTGCATTGATATACAGCTCTGATGGGCACCGATAGGCGGCAATGATGGGCACTGATGAAGCTGCATTGATATACAGCTCTGATGGGCACCGATAGGCGGCAATGATGGGCACTGATGAAGCTGCATTGATATACAGCTCTGATGGGCACCGATAGGCGGCAATGATCAGCAGGACAGATAAGGCTGCATTAATATGCAGCTCTGATTGGTGGCACTGATGCACGGCAATGATGGGCACTGATAGGCGGCACCGATAGGTGGCAATGATCAGTGGCACTGATAAGGCTGCATTAATATGCAGCTCTGATAGGCGGCACTGATGCACGGCAATGATGGGCACTGATAGGCGGCACCGATAGGTGGCAATGATGGACACTGACCGGCATTACTGATGGGCACCGATTGGCATCACAGGTGGGGTCTGCACAATTAGAGCTTTCTTTTGCTGGTATTTAATCACTGATGGACACAGCCGACGACAGATTGTGCTGGAGAGCGATCTGTGGGGTGGGCATGAGGTGTGATCCTGGGAAGATGTCACATGTCTTCCTTCCAGGAAAACAGCGCTCCTGCCCGGCCTATTGTAATATCGGGGTACTAAACCCAAAAGCAAACATTACACTGCAGCATACCAGTCCTTAGATGTGGTGGCTGCATTAGTTATCTTTTTAAGGCTCCTTTTCCTTTATTTTCACCTAATGATCTGGCCAGATAAGTCTGGTGTTTTTCAAAAGAACAAACTTTCTCGCAGATGTATCAGTTACATGGATGAGACAAACCATTTAACAGTAACAGGGGTGCTTACAATGATCAACTTTTATTTATTCATGTAAAACCTTTATCCCAAAACGAAAAAAAAAAAAATTCTGTAACGTTTATAAAGTATTAGCGAGAGACTCCAGTTTGTTAGTGTATCTAAATCTGCTGGTACAACTACTGCTCCTCTTCCCTCCCCTTTTAGACTGATAATGCTGCTGTCCCTCCTCTGCTCCTTCATCCAGAGTTGTCTTACCAATACAGTAAGTGTTTTACTTGATGAGATCATCACGTGAAAACATAGTGGGAAAAGGGCCTAAAAAAGAAAACAAATGCAGCCACCACACCCAATAATTGGTAAGCTGCAATATATATTATTTATATTTTTGGTTTTGGATTTAATACCGCTTTAAAAAATGTGACATTCTTCTGCAGCAACACACCGGACCATTTTATGTAAATTCCATGATTCATGCAGAATGCCTTAGACAGCCATGGTAGAAACATGGCTTCTGTTTTGCAACCTTGATGTTCCATGTAGGAGACGAGTGTCAACCTCACCGCACACAATGCAGAAACTCCATTACAGCACCAACTGTCAGAGGACAGATCCAGATAAGAGGACAAGCAATGTGCTTCTGGGTGGAGGGGAAGTTCCAACCACAAAAGCAACAAAACAGATCATAAACAATAAAAGAAAATGACGGCAGGAACTCTGCAGTATTGCGGCTTAGTGGATAGCACCGTGGGTTCAATGCCTAGGAAGAGACATTTGAAGGAAGTGCCAACATAAATAATGCAATATAGAATGGAACCTTCGTCCCAACAAAGTAGAAATGGACTTTAATGGTACCATACAAAACTTGGGATAGCAAACTTGATATAAAACGTTTTAAAGTTTATTAGAAAAAACAATTAAAAATACATAAATTTAAAAAAAGACTGGAAAAAAAAAAAGATGGCTCTATATGGTCACAAATAATGTGACACTTAAAGAATTATACCATCTGTGTATTAATTGCTCGACATGTTTCGCTGATGAGGATACCGCTTCTTCAGGAGCTTTATTGTACACATATACATGATGCTATAAAGCGAGTACCAATTTCAAACCAAAACGTGACCACATGCACAACCCAAAGGAGGAGGTCTATTCCAGTGGGCATGGGAGCCCCACACACAGAAGACATGGGTATTATGTCGAAACGTTTGATGCATTTATCCAAAACAATGAACCTCTACAAGGGGCTACACATTCTCATGCTGCCCATAGACTGCAAAAAAAATATATATATATATACATACATACATACATACACACCGTTGTGCTCAAGTTTACATACACTGGCAGAATTTATGATTTCTTGGCCATTTTTTTTTTAGAGAATATGAATGATAAGGCTCCTTTTCACACGATCAAACTGTTCAGGTCCGCCTGTCAGTTTTGACAGCGGACCAGAACGGCCTCTCCATGCAGTCCTATGGAGCGCCGGATGCAGAGAGGGACCTGTAATCCGGCGGCTCAGCGGAGAGATGTCCCGCTGAGCTCGGACACCGCATCGATGAAGTCCACCAGTGTGGAAGAGGGCCAACACAAAAACGTTTCTTTCACTCATGGTTAGTGTTTAGCTGAAGCCATTTATTATCAATCAACTGTGTTTACTCTTTTTAAATCATAACAACAAAAACTACCCAAATGACCGTGATCAAAAGTTTACATACCCCAGTTCTTAAAGGGGTAGTTCCCCCAAAAACCTTTTTTTTAACATTTATTCAGGCTCGTTATGTCAAGGGGAATCATTTTTTTTTTTTTTTAGAAATGAAGCCGTACTTACCGTTTTACAGATGCATCGTCTCCGACGCTTCCGGGTATGGGCTCCGACTATAGGCGTGCCTGTTTGATTGACAGGCTTCCGACGGTCGCATACATCGCGTCACGATTTTCCGAAAGTAGCCGAACGACGGTGCGCAGGCGCAGTATAGAGCCGCACCGTCGCTCGGCTTCTTTCGGCTACTCGTGACGCGATGTATGCGACCGTCGGAAGCCTGTCAATCAAATAGGCACGCCCAGACCAGACGATCATACCCGGAAGCGACGGAGACGATGCATCTGTAAAACGGTAAGTACGGCTTCATTTCTAAAAAAAAAAAAAATGATTCCCCTTGACATAACGAGCCTGAATAAATGTTAAAAAAAGGTTTTTGGGGGAATTACCCCTTTAAGGCCCCTTTCACACATGCGGACCGTATGTCTGCTTTTTCATCCATCCGTTTACGGATGAAAAAGGGACATACATTGGTCCCTATGAGATTGCGGGTGTCAGTGGATGAACATCCTCATCCGTGTCTGCATTCCTCCGATTCTGCAGATGGAGAAAAACCCTATTTTCCATCCATCTGCGGATCGAGTGAACACGGACAGGCGGTCCGTGTTCATCCGATCCCCCCATGGAGGAGAGCCGAGATCTGACAGGACGGTCACTGCACAGTGTGCGGGGACCACCCTGGCATCCGCTGGCTCAGGGGGGATCAACAAAGCGATACCTGCTGAGCAAGCGGAGGTTCACGGGGAAGATCTTTCTCGGATCCATCCCGTGTTTTGCCCCCTTTAACATCAATGACAGATTGAAGTCTTTTGTGGTATTTGTGGGTGAGGCTCTATCTTCTCAGATGGTAAAGCTGCCCATTACTCTTGGCAAACACCAACCATACGTGAAAGAAACATTTTTGTGTTATTCATATTCTCTGCAAAATGGGAAAAAAAATTATAAATTCTGCAGGGTATGTAAACTTATGAGCACAAATTTATATATATATACACACACATATACACACACATATACATATATACACACACTATTATATATATATTTCTTACAATTAGGCATGCCTATGAAAAGTTTCTGTAAGAATTACTGGGTATTTTTATGTCCTTGCCCCTTGTTAATGCATAGGATGTATAGCCTGAAGGCTTCACTGCCCGTGTTCTGCCAAATTAGCCAACCTGCCAGAAACTTCAACCACGGCAGCTTCCGGTTTATTTAAACCATCAGTAATTTTAGGTATTTCAAGCATTGCTGTTTGGACACAACTCCAACAACCTAATACAGTCTGGTACAGGAATATGTAGCCGTTTTGAGAGCACGGCGGCTAAAGAGGAAAAAGTTGTCGCCACTTCGGAGACAGACATTTTGTTGGCTAGTATCGGAGTGGAGCAACAACCTCCGCTCATAATATTGTGCCTTGGACTGTATTCGGTTGCCGGTGTTCCGTCCAAACAGCATTTCGCAAAATCTCCATAGTGGTTTAAAGAAACCGGAAGTACCGTATATACTCGAGTATAAGCCGAGTTTTTCTGAAAATATATTCGAGTCACCTTTTTGCACCTGATCTCCCGAACTTTGGGGACCCCGGTACCAGCCGGCCGTAGGTCCCCTGGACCCCAAACTTGGCACACATGTAGCCCCACTTCTGTAGCGTTTATCCATGCGCCACCCAGTGGTTGCCGGCGGTACTGCTTCTGATGTATTAATCTTACTCACAGTTCTGTACAACTTGTTGTATCCATGCGCCACCCAATGGTTGCTGACGGTACTGCTTCTGATGTATAAAAAAAAAAAAGAGACCAGTGATATTTCTATAATGTTAGACCATATAACTCCTATGAAAAAAGCAGAATCAAAGTTTGATTCTGCTTTTTTCATACGAGTTATATGGTCTTTAACATTATAGAAATATCACTGGTTTGTTTTTTATATATTCATATTTTCAGATAAATCACAGGTTTAATTATATGGGGGGGGGGGGGGGGGTGTTCTGGCATTCAGTTTCAGAGAATCCTGATCTTTAGTCTAAGCAAAAGAATTGTGATTCTCATTTTGACCAGAATTGTGCAGCCCTAATAAATGGTAGTTTCTGACGAGTTGGCTATTTTCACAGAACACTGGTTCCCCTTACTTACAATACCGGCGCCTGCACTTGAAGCCAATGGACGAACTAGCTTGGGGTGCCGAAATCGGGGTATCCCTGGACAGGCAAGTGTCCTTATATTAAAAGTTAAAGTATTTGTAGCTGTCGAGTTATTTTTTATTTTACAGCCTGAAACTCTCCTTTAAGACCTCATTTTTTACCAAGCAGTGGAGAGTCCAGATACCTTCCTGGTAACCTACATCCTTTATCAGGGCACCTTCTGCGCCCCACTTTCTTCTTTCCTCTCCATCAGAATTGTTTAGTCCAGTAAATCATTGTCGTGTCTTTTCCTTTTTTTCAGCTTTGGTGTTTTCTGTGCCAGATCTCCACACACAACCTCCTGCCCCTTCACCTCTCCGGCTGGATGGGGCCCATTCTTGATGGAGCCCGTTGGGGTCAGATAGCCCAGTGGCAGAATCTTTTCTCTAAACACTCCGGCCTGCCAATAACCCTGAGTGTTCCTTAATCCCCTCTCCGGGGGGGCCTTCGTGTTACCTGGGTACAGCCGGCTCACCTCCAAGCCTTTGATGTGGCTCAGAAATGCTCGTTCTCCCCCACAGTCACTGTGAATGGGCAGATAATTCCCACAATCATCGGCCATTCTCCTAATAGGCTCTCCGCTCAGGCGATTAGCAGGAGGGGCGCCAACAAGGAGGAAAAAAAATGTCTTACAAATTGCTGCCCTCCTGAACCCACCTGACAGTTTTCCATATGAATGCAGATTATTATTGGGGGGGTTGGGGGTCCTCAGACTCAGCAGTACAGAGCGCCATTATTTAAATCACATTCATTTGCATAAATCAGGGTTTTGTGTCGGAACGCTCTACATCTCCTGGTAGTTGATGGAAACAATGTATCTGGCTCACAAAGCGGAGATTAATTATCCTGCTGGTGGAGGCGTGAAAATGACTATTGAAAGATGGAATATACGGAAAAATGCTAATTTAAAAGTAAAAGAAAAAATAAATAAATTACAACACACCGCCATTCAGCGTAGAAATCTTTTAAAGCCGTGTCAAAAAGCTTACCAATCAGACGTTGCATTCGTTTATTTGGGCTTTTTCCCTGTGTTTTTACCTGGTGATCCAGCCAATAACACCTCCTGTGTTATAATGCCCCCGCTCTGGATGAAGGAGCACAGGGGGACAGCAACATTGTCAAGGCAGTGTTAGATGTACTAGCCAATTTAAATACACCAACAAATTGATGACCTCCCGCTAACACTTAAGGCAAGGTGTCTCCACCTGGCGTCCCTCCAGCTGTTGCTAAACTACCATAAGGCATTGCAAGGCTGACAGTTACACGCATGGCTCCCACAGGCAGAGGCATGATGGGAACAGCTGGAGGGCCACCAGTTTGAGACCCCGGCTTTAGGAATTCACAGAGGTGTTTTTCCCTTTGTGATAAAGGTTTTACAGAAAAGCCGATCATTGTAAGAACCCCCTGTCAGTGTTAAAGGGACTGTACCATCCCTACAAACTGATACATTTGGAATAGAGCTTGTTTTGAAAAACAGACTCGCTGGCTGGATCTGCAGATGAAAATAGGAGGAAAGGCTAAACAAGGAAAAAATGCAGCCATTACATCTAAGAAAGGGTAAGTGGCAATCTAATAAAATGTTTGCTTTTGGGTTTAAAACAGCTTAAGGACCGCCTAATGCCGATATACGTCGGCAGAATGGCACAGGTGGGTACGTCGCCTTTAAGAGCCCAGCCATGGGTCGCACGTGACCCAGTCCAAAGCTTTGTGACCGCGCCCACTGGACCCAATCACCGCCAGTTCCCTGCGATCGGGTCACCGGAGCTGAAGAATGGGGGGAGGCGAGTGTAAACAAACCTTCCCTGTTCTTCTCTGTGGCTTGTTCCCTGTCATAGGGAACGACGATCAGTGATGTCACACGTCCAGCCCCGCCCCTAAGTGCTAAAATGACAATGGCAGTGGCAATTAGCACTTTTCGCTGTGAAAATGACAATGGTACCAAAAATGTGTCATAAGTGTCTGATGTGACCGCCATAATGTCGCAGTCACAAAAAAAAACAAAAAAAAATAAAAAATCGCTGATCACCACCATTGCTAGTATAAAAAAAAATATATAAAAAAAAAATGCCATAAAACTATCCCCTATTTTGTGAACGCTATAAATTTGGCGTAAACTAATCAAACACTTATTGCGATTTTTTTTTACCAAAAATAAGTAGAAGAATACGTATCGGCCTAAACTGAGGAAAAAAAATGTTTAATATATTTTTTGGGGAACATTATAGCAAAAGTAAAAAATATTGCTTTTTTTTTTGTAAATTGTCGCTCTATTTTTGTTTATAGCAAAAAAAATTAAAACCGCAGAGGTGATCAAATACCACCAAAAGGAAGCTCTATTTGTGGGAAAAAAAGGACACCAATTTTGTTGGTAGCAATAAGTTGCTAAATGTTGTACCTTCATTAAATGTAAAAATATTGCTACACTTAGAGGCTGTTTTTTATACTCAGTTGTGACATGACACTACTAACATTTATGAAATTTTTTTGCTCATCTTGCAAAATGTTCTCAAACCAAGTTACTCTCAAACCAAGGTTTTACTGTATAATAATAATAAATCATAATCGCAATAAAAAAAAAAAAAAAAAAAAGCAGACACTTCTCTTGCCTGACCAATAGGTGGCACTGCTGCACACCCAGTCGCCAATGTCTCCCTTTACTCAAGCAGATGAAATCATTCCATTGAAAACACAAATCTCATCTCTCCTTTTCATCTATTTTCATTAATGAAATATTTATGGGTTTTATACTGCTCAATAAAATACACACAATGTGCAAAGAAATCATAATTCTCATTTATTAATGAACAAGCCACTTCCTGGTCTGAGCAGAGCTGCAGATTCCACTAAGACGATATAGAAGTTGATGCAGCAAATTATTTAAAGTGCTAGTAAAGGGAGGATGGAAACGCTCACATTACCATTCATGGACGTCCACAAAAAAAGGAGCCGCATAAAGCTATTTGCAGTCGTGTTCTACGATGACGCAGCACTATACAGTCAGAACTTTGACTGTCGCGCTACGATAAAGTTTAGGGGTTTCCAGAAAAGGGGTCTGGTAATTAGGGTGACCAGGTGTCCCCCAAAAAAATGTCCCCCATTGCGCCCTGTTTTTCAACTTTAACCACTTCCATACCGTGCCTATTCTGACACTTCTCCCAATGTAAAAAATCATAATTTTTTTGCTAGAAAATTACTCAGAACCCCCAAACACATTACATATATATATATATATATATATATATATATATATATATATATATATATATATATATATATATATATATATATATATATATATATATATATATATATATACACACTTTTTTAGCATACACCCTAGGGAATAAAATGGCGGTCATTTCGACTTTTTATCTTGCACGGTATTTGCGCAATAATTATTTTTCAATCGCTTTTTTTTTTTGGAAAGGTTTCATGAATTAAAAAACAAAAACGGTAAAGTTAGCCCAATTTTTCAGCATAATATGAAAGATGATGTTACACCAAGTAAATAGATAATCAACATGTCACGCTTTAAAATGGCGCACACTCATGGAATGGCGCCAAACTTCACTACTTAACTACTTAATAGCGATGCTATATTTTTTTAATTTTTATAAGTTACCAGTTTAGAGTTACAGAGGTCTAGTGCTAGAATTATTGCTCTTGCGCTAAATGCCAAACCTCCCCTCCAATCCCTGCACTGGCTCCCGATCACCCAGCGAATTAAATTCAAAATACTAACCACAACCTGCAAAGCCATCCACAACTCTGCCCCGAGCTACATCACCAATCTTGTCTCCAAACATATGCCAAAACGTCCTCTCAACACCTCCTACTGTCAAGCTCTCTCGTCTCCTCCTCCCATGCTCGTCTCCAGGATTTCTCCAGAGCCTCTCCCATCCTCTAGAACTCACTACCTCAACCTGTCCGGCTATCCCCTACTCTTGCTACCTTCAGGCGATCCCTGAAAACTCACCTCTTCAGGGAAGTCCATCACGTTTCCAACTAATCTTTTACCACTTCCATCAGCTCATTCCCCACAGTTACAACCTTTTGTACCACCTGCCCCACCCTATTAGATTGTTAGCTCTTCTGAGCAGGGCCCTCTTAATCCTCTTGTATTTTATTGTACTGTAACTGTATTGAGTCCCTTTTATATTGTAAAGTGATGCGTAAACTGGCGCTATATAAATCCTGTATAATAAAAAAGCACATGGCGATACCTCACATATGTGGGTGGGACTTACATGCGTGTTCGCTTCTGAGCATGAACTACCAGGTACTGGGGAGCTTAAAAAAAAATATATATATTTTTTTTTTCACGACCTTTATTCCCATTACATGAAAACATCCCTTGTAATAGGAATCTATCATGTCAGGTCCTCTTTGTGGAGAGATGTGGGGTCAATAGGACCCCACATTTCTCCTCCAGGCTGGAAAGCATGAGACAGAAGAAAAAAAAAATCACAAATCTCATGCTGACAGTCACGATTGCAGCTTTGTTTACTTCAGGGAACCGGGCGTGACATAACGTTGCGCCCAGGGCCTTCCGACGGTCAGAGAGATGACTGGTGACCATTTGGTCACCGGAAATCTCCATCGTCATCATCCGGCGCCGGACGATTCTTTCTCCGGGTCCCCCGATGGCACAGGAGAGCACATAGAAGCACCAGGTGGTGGCAGGGGGATGTCGCCCCCCATCGCCTATAAGAACAATCAAGTGGTGGAACTGCCACTATGATTACTTATCGTGCACAGAATCACCGTCTGCAAAGAATGATAGCTGGATAATGCCTGTAGCTGCACCCATCATTCAGATATCCCACACAAAGTCAAGGACGTCGTATGTAGGCGTGTGCGGTAGGGAATTGGTTAATAACGGTGTCCCCAGCCCAGGGCGGCTGCAGTACGATCCATCTTAGGAACATTTCTGCGAATTGACCTGAAGAAGGGAAGGTATGTGTCTGCTCCTGTGTCTGGGGTTATCGATGACGTCACATGCCGATATTACATGATCTTCCCGGTCCCTCCCCTCTTGGAGAAAGTAAGGATATGGACTATTGACTGCCTTGCCCTTGCTTGTGACCTGCAGGGCACTCCTGGACCTGCACTCTTGGCCTGGAGCAGAGGTTCCTAAATCTGTGATCCATGAATATTTTTTGTCCCTCACGGAGGACCCCCTAAAACCCAAACACACAATATTTATATTCTCTTTTCTAGAAGCAATTCAATTTTGCAGATTTCCATTGTATCCCATTGTGCCCATTCACACCTGATCATCGTGTTACTTGGAAATTTGTCTCCCATTGGGTCAGAGGCGGGCATTTCTGGTTCCCATTGACTTTAATGGGAGCACCTGAAAAATTCCATTGGCTAAAGCAAAAACACTCAAGCCTAAAAATGCATTAAAAAAAAAAAATGCTTGAAGGTGGCTAAGCTTAGGATCTAGACTAATGGTTTACATCTACTTGACGCAGCTCTGTGTAATAGCTAGCAGTAGATTTGTGATTATCGCTAGTAGGGAAAGTGCTGCTTTCAAGAAACCACAAGTGCAGACCACTTCCTGAAGAGGTATGAAGGGTGAAAGTGACGGTTTGGGCAGATGTTTCCAGGTCTCCTTTTGTGTTCACATCATTCTCTTAATCACATTAGAAATGTGACACATGGCTCCATGTCCATCACTAAAAAGGAGCGCACAAAT
Organism: Rana kukunoris; assembly: GCA_029574335.1. Taxonomy (NCBI): domain Eukaryota; kingdom Metazoa; phylum Chordata; class Amphibia; order Anura; family Ranidae; genus Rana; species Rana kukunoris. Next base: position 697,027,716 of record CM056049.1, read on the forward strand.
TGGCGCCATGGGAGGAAATGTTGCCCCCCTCCCCCCACCATTGGCGCCCATGGGAGGAAACGGTGCCCCCCTCCCCCCACCATTGGCGCCCGTGGGAGGTAACAGTGCCCCCCCACCACCATTGGCGCCTGTGGGAGGGAACAGTGCCCCCCCTCACCATTGGCGCCCGTGGGAGGGAACAGTAACCAACCCCCACCATTGGCGCCCGTGGGAGGGAACAGTGCCGCCCCCCACCATTGGCGCCCGTGGGAGGGAACAGTGCCGCCCCCCACCATTGGCGCCCGTGGGAGGGAACAGTGCCGCCCCCCACCATTGGCGCCCGTGGGAGGGAACAGTGTCGCCCCCCACCATTGGCGCCCGTGGGAGGGAACAGTGCCGCCCCCCACCATTGGCGCCCGTGGGAGGGAACAGTGCCGCCCCCCACCATTGGCGCCCGTGGAAGGGAACAGTGCCGCCCCCCACCATTGGCGCCCGTGGAAGGGAACAGTGCCGCCCCCCACCATTGGCGCCCCTGGGAGGGAACAGTGCCGCCCCCCACCATTGGCGCCCGTGGGAGGTTACAGTGCCGCCCCCCACCATTGGCGCCTGTGGGAGGGAACAGTGCCGCCCCCCACCATTGGCGCCCGTGGGAGGGAACAGTGCCCCCCCCCACCATTGGCGCCCGTGGGAGGGAACAATGCCCCCCCCCACCATTGGCGCCCATGGGAGGGAACAGTACTCCCCCACCATTGACGCTGGTGGGAGGGAACAGTGCCGCCCCCACCATTGACGCTGGTGGGAGGGAACAGTTCCGCCCCCACCATTGGCGCCCGTGGGAGGGAACAGTGCCGCCCCCCACCATTGGCGCCTGTGGGAGGGAACAGTGCCACCCCCCACCATTGGCGCCCGTGGGAGGGAACAGTGCCACCCCCCACCATTGGCGCCCGTGGGAGGGAACAGTGCCGCCCCCCACCATTGGCGCCCATGTGAGGGAACAGTGCCGCCCCCCACCAATGGCGCCCGTGTGAGGGAACAGTGCCCTATCACTGGTGCCTCTGCAATGAGGGTGGTGGTGGTGGTGGTGGTGGTGGTGGTGGTGTCTTAGCACTACCTAGACCTAGAAGATGGGGACAAGCTGGCTACTAGCCAAGGATGAGCCATGGGCTGACTAGGTATACTAGGGGGTGAGTTTAGGACAATCTGGCATTGTCCTTTAAAAGCAAATAATATTGACCAACCATAGAGCACTGTGGTGACAATTATGGTGCAGAAAGATGTAAAACGTATCTAGTTAAGACAACAGGTTTTGGATTGGGAAGGGATAACAACCCCTTTATTTTCAATGTGGTCTGTGTCCCCACTGGAAAGATTCACCCTCTGTGTCACCAGGACATATTGGGGAAAGAGCAGATAAAGGGATATCAACCTTTGTAGTATTAATTTTGGTGTGTGTCCCTGCTAGGTCTTAAAGGAGTTGTAAAGCTGTGTGTTTCTTTACCTTAATGCATCCTATGCATAAAACACCTTGCTTTTACCGACCCCCCCGAGCCCCCGTTTTACTTACCCAAGACCCGAATCTCCCAGCCATTGGCTCCCGCTGCTGTCAATCAAATCAATGTGATGCACTCGGAAGCTATGGCCACCGATTGTATCACACGGGAGCACGAGCGCAAGGTAACCCCCTTGGGAGAGCGCTCCCAGAGGGGTTAGCTCTTGCGGGGAGGAGCCGAGATATTTGATATAAGGACACCTACCTGCCCTGGGATCTAGCGATATCCTCACCCAAGCCAATTCTTCACTTGGCGAAGGGTGCAGGTGCCAGCATAGTAAAGCTGTTGTAGACCCTTTTTTTTTTACTTTTACCTACAGGTAAGCCCATAATAAGGCTTACCTGTAGGTAAAAAGATATATCCTAAACCTGTACGGTTTAGAAAATATATCCCTTGCAATGAGCCACTGACTTCAGCGGCGCATGCACTCCGGAGATCCTTGACTGAAAGTCGGGCAGACGCCAGACCTTGTCGGAAAGAAGTCTCCCACGCGCAAGCATGGGAGTGATGACATTGCGGCTCCGGCCACTCATAGTGCTGGAGCCGCGATACCTGGAAGACATGCAGAGCAAAAATGTCCGCTCCCTCGGTGTGGACCAGGATCATCTAAGCCCAAGTATTTTATACGCGGTGCATACTACCATATTATGCCGTTTGCCTTACAGGTTAGAAAAAAAAAAAGTTGGCGGGTATACAACCGGCATTTAATCTTGTGCAGCTTCACTGCCAGTTTCCTACTGTCTATGCATGAGCTGCACTGCCCTATGTAAAAGGTAATGCAGTCTGGGACCTTCTGGCTGCAGGGGAAGGAGGGTGGGGGGGGGGATAAACTTCCGCACAGATCCCTGTGGCGATCTGACCAGAAGTGAGGGTTAGTAACTGTCAAAACAAATATGGCAGAGGAGGGAATGCAAACAAGCAGAAAACTATTGGAAGTTCAGTTTTCTCATATTTTTATGTTTGTCTGTGCTGCATGCCCTAATCTCATAGTGTTCAGAATGGACAATTTTTATTTATTTTGTTGCTTGTAAATACCTTTTATTTTGTAGTCCTTCATTACTTCCTCCTCCTTATTAGCCAAGGCTATTAAGTCACAAGGCTATTTGCAAGGGTTTCTGGGATAGGCATCATGTTTCCCAGTAGTCCTTGCAAACTGGACTGAAACCTATTACATTGCTTGTGCAGCACTGAGCATGTGCAAGATATGCAAAGCTAAAATCCAGGAAATCATACAGTCTGGCTTCATGATGCCCACACTTAAGATGGCCACGGTCTATTTCTAGATTATAAACTAAAATCTAAAATGCTGTAACAACCCAACAAAACGGACCTTAGTTTACAGACTAACTTTACTAGAATACATTAAGCTTGTGTATTACAGGGGAATTTATATTTAAAAAGTGAAATTATGGGTGGAACTCCCCTTTAAGTTTTTAAGATCTGGGAGGATAGTTACAATAAATAACACTTTAGATACCTGTCCCTACTCCACTTGCATACCATGATACCTGCATTCAAAAGCACGCAGTGTGTGAACTGCACCCACCAAAGTGTGCAAACCAGACACAAACCAACATCCGCTATAACAATCATAGAAAAGTAAGCGCCAACACACAGAGGGCATGCCACTATCAAGTCAATAGAAAGAAATGCAATTCATTAAAAATGAAAGACAACCCATAAAAGCAATAAGAGGATCCAAACATAAAAGCGATTCTCCCTTTTAATATCTGAACAAAATAACCTCAAAAACCCTCAACAAAAAAAACTAAATTATTTCTGCAATCCCCCAACCCTTCTAGTCCATCTAGAACTGTCTAGCCCCAGATCATCCCATCATCAGTTCAAACATATGCAGATATCCTTGTGAATGAACCATTTCCCCTCCAACATGTGGTGAAGCTGACGGAAACAGGAGAGTGATCGGCGCTCTCCATGTATGGTTCAATGAGGGGCGCTTCCTGGCGCCGAAAGGCAGCGATATCACCCATTGAATCCCAGTTGCCATGGTGACTGCTCGCTACAGTAAACTAGATATTTTTCTTAATTAAATATCTGAAGCTAGCACGCTTTCTTTTCTTTTTTTTTCTCGCCAGTTGCAATATTTCTCTCGTTCCTGTTCATGTGTGAAGGAAACAAATCTTTCATGAAGGGGACGCTGCATTATCCATAGTAATGGGCTTGGGCTTTTCTGACCTGAATGTAAATACACCACGTCAGTTGTGAAGGGGATGAAGTAAATGATCCGTAAGATGAGCCATGAACAGAATGTAAAGCAAGCGGCCTGTGGTATGAAAGGAACATTGACCTCCTCCCCGGGAGGAGAGAGAACCATCAGAAGATGCTACTAGTGGTCCGGAGCCGAAAAGATACCAGATTAGTGTGTATAGGATGCAAGATTGTCCACAGACATTCCGATAAAATCTAGTACAATGTATTTATAAAGTGCAAACAATTTACACAGTGTTTACCATATTGTACATTCACATCAGTCTCTGACCACAAGCAGCTTACAATATATCCATCTCACATGTATACATACTAAGCGGTGCTGCCGGTGTTGGGCATTTTTCTCCTGCCAGTAAGAGGAAAAGTTCGCCAGTAAAAAATATGTCTGTGTTGCCCAGCTCGGGTCCGGAGCCGGCTGAGACCATCCAAGTGCCTGTTCGGGCAGTGCCAACGGGGGCGGGTCTGGCAGAGGCGGTGTCTGAGCGTGTCGTGTGATGTCATAGTGCAAGAGAGCAGAGTGGAGCAGCCAGAGCCTCGTGTGTGGGTCTGCAGGACGGGAGTAAGGCAAGCCAGGAGCGGGACTGAGTGCTATTTGGACTGGAGGAGACTGAAGGAACCACCTGGCAATGCTGCACACTCCTGTCAGTGTCACTGTGAGAGTCAATTTCATGAGTGCATCGCCCATTCTAATGTATTGGCCTTCTGAGTCATGCTACTTACTTACTATATTGGAAAAATAAAATAATAAATATGCTTTTTACCTTAATATCTACCTCAAATCACATTGCTAATTGCTTATTATTCTTATTTGTAACCTAAGTAACTTTTGGGGAACTGCTCCTTGTTGCAATGCCTCCCGGTCCAGGTACACACACACACACACACACAATAAGCTTAATTAACAAATAGAAATATATGCGAAATCTGATAAACCTCTTGGCCAAGGAGAAACGCATGACCCCTTCCACCTCAAAAATATATATATATATATATATATATATATATATATATAACACAAAAGGAGTCTGTCTCCACTGATGACCAATGTGTCAATCAAAATCTGTCGACCAATTAGGGGAGAGGGCTGGGTCTGGGCTGCATGTCTAAATGGATACACGGAGCTCTGACTCCACTCTGGTGACCCCATAGATAGCTGCTGGCTAAAGGGGCACTCGATAGGAGGTAGAGGCCAGGAGCACAGAAGGACCAGAGAAGAGGAGGATCCAGGCTGCTCTGTACAAATCCAACTGCACAGAGGAGGCAAGTATAAAATGTTTGTTATTTAAAAAAACAAGCCTTTACAGTCACTTTAAAATACTGCCACTATATACCTTTTTGGCTGATCTGTATACCACAGTCACTGATAATCTGCACAGTTTCTGCCAGCAGTGGGAGTTCAGGTAGGAGGAGATTTTCACTACCGCCTGTATACACGCCCACATGTTCTCTCCAGCATAAGACAACTGAGCATGTGCAAGATGGTTACCCTGCCTGTGTTAGCTGGCCTTCCCCATATAGATCGTGCAGGAGGGGGAGGATCTGTGCATACAGGATCAAATAGCCTTTTTACACAATGTAGAGTTTTTAACCCTTTTAAGTTCCATAGTGAGTATAACAAGCATGCTATGCTGCATATACAGATAGATTTGACCGTTGAGGGTTTCATAACACTTTAACCACTTACTATCCGGGCCAATTCTGGCACTTCGCTCCTACATTTTTCTATATACCTCACGTGTGATTTGAACGCCATTTACATATGTGGGAGCGACTTACTTATGCAATCGCATTTGTGCATGAGCAGACAGTGGTGATTTAAATGTAATTACATTTTTTTATTATTTATTTTACTTTTATTTTGACACTCTCCTTAAAAAAAAAAAAAATGTTTTTTGATCACTTTTATTCCTTTTACAAGGAACATAAACATCCCTTGTAATAGTGTGCGACAGGTCCTCTTTATGGAGATATGCGGGATCAATAAGACTCCACCATCTCTCCTCCAGGCTGGAAAGGCTGAGAGAAAAAATAAATAAATTCTCTGCCTTTCCAACCAGTTTACATCCGCTCGCCCGAGCGTGACGTCATAACGAGGGTCAGAGATGACTGGAGATCTGGTCATCAAAAATCTCTATGCTTAACTTCCGGCTGCAACTGATTCATTCTCCGGCTCGCCAATCTCACGGGAGAACCAGGAGACACACCGGAGGGGGCTAGAAGGGGGGTTTCAAAGGAGATTCTCCCTCCATTTAGCCATTTTGGTTGGAGCCCCACATTAAACCTTCCTTGAGGCTGGGTTCACACTGATGGGAACTGGATGTGGGGGTTTCCCTGCATTCAATTCGCATGACAGGAGAGTTCTCAATGGAGCCGGTTTGCACAACCCAAGGGCGGCCGCGGGGTGCATTGCACAAGGGTCCTGTGCTTCGTTGGCTCTGTTTCAATTCCGATTTCAGGCAAAAATTCAGGCTAGATTCATCCCTGAAAAGGAGAACAGGGATGCCCCAGACCCTGCTGTGAACCTTGTCTGCACACAGCGAGAACTGTTAAAGAACCTTTAAAGCCCAACTCCGGGAAACTAAAATGGATCCCTTGCAGTGGGGGGGGTCTGTGCCTAGGTCTAGAACAGTGAATGGCAAACCTCGGCACCCCAGATGTTTTGGAACTACATTTGCCATGATGCTCATGCAAACTCTTTAATGGTTAGCTCTCTTATATACAGTACAAGGCATGTTTCAGTAATCACAGGAACAATCAAACTCTCCACCCCCAACTTCACACCATGGGGGGGGGTGGCTTAAATCACATTCTTTTAGATAAAAACATCCAGTTGAGCTAATCCATTAGTCATCCCCCAGACGTCCCGTCTCCACAATAAAGGAGGTAATTACTACAGCTTGACAAGTCACATTCCTTTACTAAACATAATTGACATGCTAATTCAATACACCTGAAGAGAGACGTCTGACCTTTAGAGTCACAACACATCTGTACACAATGAAAGGTCTTAAGAGCAGACCTGAATTAACACCTCTATAGCCTTACACAATGGACAATGGAATATCTTAGGAGTCTATTGACCTGGTGTGTGTCAACATTAACCAACAACGTGTAATATCTCAAGATAACCTGCAATACATGAATTATTCATCAGCCAATCTATGCCCAAAAGTGGGACAGGGTGACCTTAGACCCAAGAGTCCTTAGTGCCGCTGGCACAGGAGTATCCCCCATCCCTCAAAAGTCTCTGGGCGTCACGGGTCATCCCGTTACAACGAACATTTACTGCTTGCCCAACAGCCGCTCCTCCCCCACACTCCAGTGGTCTAAGGACCTGAGGCCTCAAAACCAAAGTAGGTTTCATAGTCCTGCATTGGATGGGACTATGCTGAGAGACAGACAATCCACCACCAGAGCGTGGGGGAGCAAAGGGTGGGGTAAGTAAAACGGTTTCTACTCCCCCCTAGTGTGCCCACACTGCAAGAGATCATTTCCCATTTTCCTGGAGTTGGGCTTTAATTCCACCCAGGCTACTGATCAATGCCACCAATACAAAGTAAAACAAAGCCGGGGGAATTTAGTGGCCTAACAAAGAAGGATTTCTGTACCCAGTGCTGGAGAACACAATGTATCACTATCTTCCTCTGCACACACTGTTTCCATTGGCACAAAGAGCAGACAGTCTATGTGCTGGCACTAGAACAGATGCAAGTTCCAGCTTTACGTCACACCGATTCCCACTACAGACCCAGATCCCTGTGAGTGGACTAGTTAGTAATCCACACCCTGCGTTCATTTATCACGCCCTATAAACATTGTGCGGCACAGTCCGGGCAGGCTCTGTGGTGGAATCATCAATCCTCCATTGTAACAGTGTAATCAGTACAAGCCACTTCCAGCTCTGCTCCTCTGGCAGATCCCAAGCTGGCCCATGATATCCACAGAACACACTGAAAAAAAAAAACTGCTTATTAATGAACTACAAACAAGTAAAATCAAACAGTCCAGTAAATCGTCCAGCCACGTTAAACTGTATGTAAACCCCAACAGTGAACTTCTCTCATTTGCTTCCGTTTATTTTGGGATTTATACAGAAAATAAAAAGTGTCCTGTATCTGTTTGACAAGTGCAAAACAATACCCATTGATCCTGTCAGCTGATCACTTCCCGTGCCCTCTTATCGGTTACATTTTATCCCTGCTGCCTTTGAGGACTAAAAGACATCCACCTATGTTGTGACGAGGAGGAGAAGAGGGTTCTGTAGTCCTGTCTTAGGGTGACAAGACTGCGTCTCAATACAGTAAAGCAAGTGAGCATTGCCCGTATATTACTGGCAGGATCACTAGGTGCAAATAAAAAAAAAGGAAACAAAGGCAGGCAGCACAATCTAACAATTATATAAATCCACCAAAGGAGACCCAAAATTGTTGCCAACATCCCGGTATAATGAAATTATATAAGAGTACCCCCCCCCCCCATTACAGGTACTTGGGACATTTAAAGCGGATCTCCACCCTAAAGTGAAGTTCTGCTGATCGGAACCCTCCCCCCCCTCCGGTGTCACATTTGACACCTTTCAGGGGGGAGGGGGGTGCAGATACCTGTCTAAAGACACGGGTTTTTCCCGTTGTGTGCTGGGAACTCTCGGGTCCAAGCACACAGCGGGAGCCAATCGGCGGGCGCAGCGCGACTCGCGCATGTGCCGTAGGGAACTGGGCAGTGAAGCCGGAGCGCTTCACTTCCTGGTTCCCTCACTGTGGATGGAGGGGGGAGCGAACGCTCGTCCTCTGCTGCGGACGCCGCTGGACTCCAGGACAGTTAAGTGTCCTAATATTAAAAGTAAGCAGCTGCAGTATTTGTAGCTGCTGGCTTTTAATATTTTTTTTTAGTGGACCATCCGCTTTAAGGCAACTGAAAAAGTAGAAATGTTATTAAAAATTTGTGGTGCATAGATCACCATTTATCAATTACATAAAAACAAAAATGCAGAGTTATACAAGGTTCCTTTGGTGTTGAGCCCCGACGCGTTTAAGGACTAATAGAGAGTCCTTTCATCAGGGGCATTCCATGTAGAGCAGGGGTGTCAAACTGGCGGCCCTCCAGCTGTTCCGAAACTACAAGTCCCATCATGCCTCTGCCTGTGGGAGTCATGCCTGTAACTGTTAGCCTTGCAATGCCTCATGGGACTTGTAGTTTTGCAACAGCTGGAGGGCCGCCAGTTTGACACCCCTGATGTAGAGTATTACTACCATATAACACAATTGTATATGCTATATTTTTTATTTATTTTTTTTCACAAAAGTGGAGTTACCCTTTTAAGGATAAAGTTCATGTTCGAGAACATGTTGCACCAGTTTTTAGGGTGGAACATATAATGTGCCCGCTCCTGCAGCCTCTGGGTGACAGCAGGAAGGAGAAAAGTTGAGTTAGGTGGCCGACTCTTATGATCATTGGATCATTTTATAAACCATATATATGGGAAGGTCACAGCCATATAAAATTACCAAAAAGAGAAGGTTAAAAAGAGATACTAAAGGTTCATAAAAAATAAAACAAAAAATAAAACTTGCCTCTACTGTGCAGTTCGTTTTGCACAGCGTGGCACCGATCATCGTCTTCTGGAGCCCCACGGCGGCCCTTGAGGCTCCTCCCCAAAAGAGCTAACCCCCCTCTGGGAAGCGCTCTCCTGAGGGGGGTTACCTTGCGGGTACGCTCCTGTGTGATACACTTGGCAGCCATAGCTGCCAAGTGTATGACTCAGCCCCGCCCCCAGTGTGTCATTGATTCGATTGACAGCAGCGGGAGCCAATGGCTGTGCTGCCATCAATCATCCAATGAAGAGTCAACAAGAGCTGAGGGAAAGCAACGCGGGATATCGCCCATGGAGATTTGGGGCTCAGGTAAGTAAAATGGGTGTTCGGGGGGGGGGGGGCTTCAAGGTGTTTATTCATCTTAACGCATAGGATGCATTGAGGTGAAAAAGCACAAAGGTTTACAACCCATCTAAATTTGAATCATTTGCATGGCTATCTTATTTACAGAGTTGTTGACGCCATTGTCGTACGCTCTGAGGAACGATTTTTCGGAATTTCCATACCAGCATTTTAATTGAATTCAAATCATAGGCAAGGCAATCTAACAACATTTTTAAGGAATTTCTAACCAAATTTATTGAGTCATTGATGGTACGCTCTGAAGATTTTTTTTACAAATATTTTGAAAAATCGATCCTCAAATCAAATTTGAACCATTAACATGGCAACTGAACTAATATTTTTACATTTATTGAGTAATTGAGGTACCATCACAGGCCTCAGACTAACTCTTTGAAGGTTATTATTATGAAACCATAAACTGGGTTAAAGCGGACCTCCAGCCGCGATTTTTTTTTTTTTTAAGTCAGCAGCTACTAACAGTGTAGCTGCTGACTTTAAATAAGGACACTTACCTTGTCCTACTTGCCCCCCGATGCCGGTCCCACGATCGCTCCGGGTCCCGCGCCGCCATTCACAGTATGGGAAACAGGCAGTGAAGCCGTACGGCTTGTGAATGGGCGCGCTGCTCTCTAAGAACACACACAGTTCCCAGAAAGCAGCGCGCCACATTCACAAGGAGAAGGACAAGAAGAAAAGGCACCGCGGAGTGGAAGAGGCAGATTACGAACTTCCGCATAGCAACAGGTATTTCGGGTGAGTATTTTTTTTTTTTTCAGGTTTTTTTTTTATTGAATTTTTTTAAACATGGGAAAATGTTGTTTTCCTGGGTGGAGCTCCGCTTTAAGAAGGTGCCATCTTTGGGATTAACCCTTTTTCTTTGTGACCCCTTCGATTACCATGTGGAAATTCTCCTTGTATTACAAGGCCTTTATCCATCACAGCCCAGCAACAAGAGGATTAAGACATTAAAAAGTCTCCGTCTGATAGAGGAACGCGGCCACAAAGGGCAGAAACGGCAATAATCACCATGTACGTGATAACAACAGACATGATCCAAGGATCAGTCCCCGAGCATCAGGCTCCAACGAGACCTCTGCAAGGACTTACAAGAGGATTGTGCATGTCTCCTAGACAGACATCTGGACAAGTATTAAAAATAATAAAGAAATTTCAACTACAAAATTTGTCTGCTTCCAAGTATGTCTGATCCGCATTAATATCTCTAAAGTCCCAATCACCCAGAGCTCTGAAAACAATGCTTGTGTTAATAAGGACTTTGGCTTGTTTTTTCATTCAACCTTCATTATGTAGCAAATCCATTGTTAATATATTAAAGAGAGCCTGTATTAGAAATGGGTTAAATGAAGGCGTCCCTATGTATCTTTGGGTATGCTGAAGAGCGTCACCTTTTTATTACACAAATTATGACTTCAATGCGGATGCCCAAACTGTGATCCTTTGTTATTTGCTAGGCAACCCTTTACAGACCCCAGGAGTTTGGTAGAGGAAGGCAGCCACAAAGTGGCAATAACCACCTTTATGTGACAACCACAGACAAGAACGAAGGATCAGTCCGCAAGCATCAGCCTCCTATAGAGAGTGCCAAGCCTTAGGCATTGGTTATCTAATCGAGCAAGTATGAAGTTTATCTAGAGCAGGGGTCTCCAAACTTTCTAACTAGGGGGCAGGTTGACTGTCCTTCAGTCTTTAAGGGGGCCAGGCTGTTACCATTGGGAGTAGAAAATGTCCCCACGTCAGCGGGAGGAATTATGCACCATCGTTGATGTCATTGGAAGGAATTGTGCCCCATCATTGGTGTCATTGGGCCCAATTGTTGGTATTTTTGTGAAGATTTGTGCCCCACCTTTGGTATTCCGGGGGAGAAATTATGCCCTGAGGGTCGGATGAAAGCAAGCAAAGGGTTGCATCTGGCCCCTGGGCTGCAGTTTGGAGACCACAGATCTAGAGCAGTATTTCCCCAAACTCATTCCTCAAGTACCCTCAATAGGCTGTGTTTTGCCCAGCCATTGACATTTAACCGCTTGCTGACCTGCCGCCGTCATTTTACTGCAGCAGGTCGGCTCTCCTGGGCGAGAGCCCGTAGCTCTACGTCGGCACTTCTGCGCCCGAGTCCTGTGCGCGTGCCCGGCGGGCACGATCGCCGCAGGGCACACGCGATTGCTCGGAGCGAGGACCAGGAGCTATGTGTGTAAACACATAGCTCCCGGTCCTGTCAGCGGGGGAAACGCTGATCTTCTGTTCATACAATGTATGAACGGAAGATCAGTGATTTCCCCTAGTGAGTCCACCCCCCTCCCATACAGTTAGAACACACCCAGGAACACACTTAACCCCTTCCCTGCCCCCTAGTGTTAACCCCTTCACTGCCATTGGCATTTTTATAGTAATCCAATGCATTTTATAGCACTGATGGCTAAAAAAATGGCAATGGTCCCAAAAATGTGTCAAAAGTGTCCGATATGTCGCAGTACTGAAAAAAAAAAAAAAAAAATTATAAAAATGCCATAAAACTACCCCCTATTTTGTAAACGCTATAACTTTTGCGCAAACCAATCAATAGACACTTATTGCGATTTTTTTTTACGAAAAATATGTAGAAGAATAAGTATCGGCCTAAACTGAGGAAAAAAAATGTCAGTTAAAGCGACGCAGTGCCGATTCGCAAAAAGTGCTCTGGTCATTGGGCAGCAATATGGTCCGGGGGTTAAATGGTTAAAGTACCTGGAGCATGTAAAGGAATGTCTGAAAACACCGCCTGTTGGTAGTTCTTGGTGAAGGTGGTTGGTAAATACTGTTGTAGCGGGTGGTTGCTACGAGTTGCCACATCAACACATTACACCATGCTGCCAGACATCCATTAGACACACTCCTTTACTCAATGAACAGTCTTTTTTTTTTTTGTTATTTTATTAGGGGATTGAACTTGGTTGGGGAAGGGATATGGGATGCCCATAGGAACAAATGAATAGCTGAAATGTTATAGCAATAGATGTGTTGTACTTCTTCAGATAGGATATAGAAATGAGTGTGTCACACTCTTGAGATAGGACACGATGGCTGACACTAAACTTGATAGACTTTTACCTCAGAACTTCTCTTCCTCCAGCACACAGCTCGACAGACTTTCCTCAGAACATATCCTCCTGTCACAGTCTTAATATTCCTGTCACACCATCAAATTTGACTAGGCCTTACTCTGAATAAGTCCCAGTTTAAGCAGAAGATCAAACGGTTGAAGGCCTGGGGGCCTGCAGAACCCCCTCATGGGGCCAACCGGTCATTTTAGTCGATTTTAAGATGGACTACTGATCTCAATGGTCCAACTTGAAAATCCTGCCTGCCCTCATGGCTGCATCGACTTGACACAAACTCCAGTCTCAACTCTGGCTCTGCACCCAGCTCCCCTGGCATGCCTCTTCCAGATCTATCACTGTGCTTCCACTCACCGACACCTGCCCTGGATCCTTCCTGAAGGACTTACTCCAGACTGTGCAGATCAACTGTCTCTCCTAGCTCCTGTTCCAGGACACCTCTCCATGACCCCCCCAGCTTCCCCGTCAAAGATAAACTGCCCCAGAGGGGGGTGTTCCTCCTGCATGACAGTCTAGCACACCATCTTTCAGTGCACCCAGCCGACAACTCCTCCCCCAGGTGGCTGACTGTGGGTATATGTAGGAGCCCTGCCCCCTGCCAATCGTAGATGGGGATTGGTCAGAGCTCCTCACATGTACCCCGTGTCACTCAGTCCTGCCCCTTTTCCAGAACATTCTGCATTGGAAACCAAGGAGGCTCCCAAGAGCTGAAGAACATGTCAGTTACCTACTGCTACACTAAACCTCTCCCCTGCCCCCAGATCAAAAACAAACAGGCCTAGCTCACAGCATAGGCCTGCTCAAATTGAACTGCGCTGACAGCCAACACACAATCCTACACTTAGCACCTACTTAAAGGTAGAGGTTGTTACACTGTTTTAGTGGGAACTATTAATTTAGAACCTGAGTGTCCAACCTGTGGCCCTTCATAGACCCTAGAAGTCAGTAGTGCAAGCATGCTTTTGTAAAGAGGCTACAATGGCAGTTAACTCCAGGAGTCTCATGTCCCCATTCTCCAATTCGGGAATGTGTCTTCAGCCTCTAACCGCCATTGTTGCATGTCTTCAATTACTGATTGTCTCTCTATAATGTCTAAAGTCTCTGAATGCTTTCTATCATACTGAATATCACAGGTGGCCATTTGGGGCTCCCTACATGCTGCAAGTAAACAACTACTGATCTAGAGGGTGGCGCAAAGATCCTTACCTCTTATTCCTGTGACAACCATATTATTTTGGATCTCCCATCACTTTTGCGTCCCAATGACAGTAGTCACCAAGAAGAGGAGTCACAGAAAAGAATTAAAACCCAACATTAGTGCAAACCTTTCTTTGTTCTATCCAAAGCTACAAAAAAATAAAAAAGTTTAGGCTTGCTTACCAATTCATTGGGGTAATGACTGATCAGCCGTTTCTAGTTCAAAAAGAGATGGCAACAAGCATAGATGACAGGTGCACTTTGGCAGGAATTACAGGGTACGGCAGCAATTGTGCTGAAATATTGTCGGAATTCACGTCGTCCTTGACGGCAGGGCAAGCATGTTGGAAACGTGCCCGGCTAACCTCTATATGCTTCAGGTAGATTGTATTAAGACGGATGGCACACAGTCCTGTTAATTGCCATTATTAATTCTCATCAGGCAACAGAACCCAATTAAAATGATGTGTTATGTTTTCCAGGAAACAATCTGTTTTCCTTCTTCTCCGTTCGGTCAAACATGAAAATTTACTTTTCCAGTTAACTCTGGAACACTGCGTGTCTGTAGAGCGCCTTAATAACCAGCAGCTTTCTACCCCTTCTACTCTAAATCGCTACAGTTCCCGTTATCCTCGCATCTGTATGGTATTCATGTATACAACAGCCAAGATAAATGTGTAAATGACCACTAAAAAAAAAAGTCAGCAGCTACAAATACTGCATCAGTTTCGTTTTACAAACCATCACTGCCCTGTATTGGCTCTGTGTCTCTGTATATCACAGATCAGGAAACCGCATGCAAAAAAAAAAAAAATTGGAACTGTAGGTGGTACATTATATGATTGACTTTTATCCATTTTTAATCATTTTTAAAAGGAATCAGTTAACTATTATGTGTCTATAGCATGAAAACAGTCATTTCAGCAAAACATTTTTTTCTCATTTACAACTCCTTTAAGTCCAAGGAGGTGCACGACATCTCCTGAAATTCTCATTTATATCCGACAGGTTTATGACTCTGATGAGCTTACACTGACACTCAAAGCTGCGATAGAAGAGAGGCAGGCAGAGCAGCTATTCCCTCCCCTTCCCCCTGCTGCCTATTCAGAGAAGCCTTTGTATTTTGTGAATGAGTTGACATTAAAAAAAAGGCTTCTGCGATCGGGCATGAGGAGGGGATGGGCAGGCAAAGAAGCTGGACGGACTCTAAAGTTAAAGATGCTTAGACCTGAAGCATCAGCTTCATGCTCTCGGAAATACAGCAATAGCCATCTTCCCACATGCCCAGTTACCTCTGCATTCATGGCACACTGACTGTGCAGTGATTGCAGAGAATGCCATGCCGTGAAGGTGACTGCGGTGATGTCATTGTGGCCCAGGCATTCAAAGAGTGAGAAAGCGCAAATCCAGAAAGAACACCGGGCAAAGATGAAAGCACTGGGAGTAGTGCCAACTCAGTACTGGGGGGCCTTCATTTGACAGGCAAGTCTATTATAAAGTGCTCAACTCATATGGCATGTATACTAGCACATTAAGACAAACCACCTGGTTCCCATTAAAAAAAAAGAGGGGGGGGGTAATGTTAATAAACGCTTTAAATATTTAAAGGACGTTATTTACACGCTTTCGTGCTTTGTTATTTTGTGCAGTTATGCACTTATAGGTCATTTGTATAGTACTGCCTATATGTAGACATCAACTCTTTGGCACTCCTCAAATCCTAGGAATCTTCTTGTATGCGCATTGCCTGGATACCAAAATCACAATGTTATATCTTTGTATTAGGTTCTCAAATTCAGTACAGGGGATGCCTTCCCCCCTCCCATGTACTATTTACCAAAACCTAATAGAAACCCACTGAACAGAAAACCCTAAATACCAACTATTAGTGATGACAATTTTCATCACACATCTCATACCATCAGCATTTACAGCAGATATATAAAGAGACAAGGCATTATATTGTTACATACAGCAGGAAGACACGAAGCGCCAGCGCATTGTGAAAATCAACCCCTCTCCCGGCCCTGTCATAGCTCATCGTTCGGAGCCTCCTGAACCTTAGGCTTATGAATAGTCATCGCTCTGTGCCGAGTCCCAGCATAAGCCGTACACATGGCTCCTTTCAGCAGACTTAAATCATATTACAGTACAGATATTTTCATAGCCCGGCTCAGCCCTGACCGATCGGCTTAACGTCACACGCTGAAAAGAAAATTAAATTTCCACAATCCGATCATAAGGCGAGGCGGGCTTATCACACAAAAGATTTTCATATCAAATGGCATTGTGAAACCACCGGCTTGTTTCCAGACCATCTCCAATCCCCCCCATCAAGTAAAATAAAGCGCTAGCTCTACAGCATATTAGAGAAGCTACCTTGGGTTGAAGAAAAGGACACCTTGCACCCCTCAAGACCCCTAAACCCACCAGCAGAAAAAAAAGAATCCTTACAGTAAGTCAAAAGGAAGGTTTATTTGTGAAGAGGCCAGTTCATATCTGTGCGTTTCCCTTGTTTAAAGTGGAGTTCCACCCATTGTTTTATGTTTGTCTGTGCTGCATGCCCTAATCTCATAGTGTTCAGAATGGACCATTTTTATTTATTTTGTTGCTTGTAAATACCTTTATTTTGTAGTTCATTACTTCCTCCTCCTTATTAGCTTGATCTAATAAGTCACAAGGCTATTTGCAAGGGTTTCTGGGATAGGCATCATGTTTCCCAGTAGTCCTTGCAAACCTGACTGAAACCTATTACATTGCTTGTGTAGCACTGAGCATGTGTGAGATATGCAAAGCTGAAATCCAGGAAGTCATACAGTCTGGCTTCATGATGCCCACACTTACGATGGCCCCGGTCTATTTCTAGATTATAAACTAAATGCTTTAACAACCTAACAAAACGGACCTTAGTTTACAGACCAACTTTACTAGAATACATTAAGCTTGTGTATTACAGGGGTATTTATATTTAAAAAGTTAAATTGTGGGTGGAACTCCCATTTAAGGTTGTAAAGGTAAAAAAATGTTTCCCTAAATAGCTTCCTTTATATTAGTGCAGTCCTCATTCACTTACCTCATCCTTCGATTTTGCTTCTAGATGTCTATTTCTTCTGAGAAATCCTCACTTCCTGTTCTTCTGTCTGTAACTACACGCAGTAATGCGAGGCTTTCTCCCTGGTGTGGAGAAAGCCTCTTGAGGGGTGAGGGGGCGAGCAGCCAAGTCAGGACACTCTCTACTTTGTAGATAAAGTAGTCATGTGTTAGTGGGTGTCCCGACACTCCTGCTCGCTCCCTTCCCCTTCAAGAGGCTTTCTCCACACCAGGGAGAAAGCCTTGCATTACTGTGTGTAGTTACAGACAGAAGAACAGGAAGTGAGGATTTCTCAGAAGAAATAAGGACATTTAAAAGCAAAATCAAAGGGTGAAGGAGGACTGCACTAAGGTAAAAGGAAGCTATTTAGGGAAAAACATTTTTTACCTTTACAACCCCTTTAACTCGGCTACTATAGAGGAAGTCACTAAACTTTTTCCCAACACCCAACTAACCACCTACTCCCTGGACCCCGTTTCCTCGCAAATACTACAAGCTCCCTCTGGCTCTATCCTACATGTTAACTAATATTTTCAATCTCTCCCTCTCTTAAAGAGAGTGCTCCAAATCTCAGCTTGTTACCTGTATAAAAAGGACACCTGTCCACAGAAGCAATCAGATTCCAATATCTGCACCATGGCCATGTCGAAGGGATGTCGGGGACAAGATTGTAGATCTACAGGCTGGAATGGGCTACAAGACCATCGCCAAGCAGCTTGGTGAGAGGGTGACAACAGTTGATTATATGCAAAAGGAAGAAACCCAAATTAACTGTCAACCTCCTTTTGTCTGGGGCCCCATGCAAGATCGCACCTCAAAGAGTTTCAATGATCACGAGACTGGTGAGGAATTAGTCTAGCACTACACTGGAGAATCTTGTCAATAACCCCAAAGCAGTTGGGACCATAGTTGCCAGAATAGACATGCATAGTTGCTTAGGGGGCGTTTTTCTGCTAAGGGGACAGGAAAACTTCACTGCATCAAAAGGGACGATGGATGGGGATGTGTACCGTCAAATCTTGGCCTATAAACTCCTTCCCTCAGCCAGGGCATTAAAAAAGGGTCGTTGATGTTTATTCCAGCATGACAATGACCCAAAACATATGGCCAAGGCAACAAAAGGTATGGCTCAAGAAGAACATTAAGGTCCTGGAGTGGCCTAGTCAGTCTCCAGACCTTAATCCCATAGAAAATATGTGGCGGGAGCTGAAGGTTCGAGTTACCAAACGTCAGCCTCAAAACCTTAATGACTTGTAGAGGATCTGCAAAGAAGTGGGACAAAATCCCTCCAAAAATGTGTGTAAACCTGGTGGCCAACTACAAGAAACGTCCGACTGTCAACAAGGGTTTTGCCACCAACTAAGTCACGTTTTGTAAAGAGGGCAAATACTTATTTCACTCATTAACCACTTAATCCCCGGACCAATATGTTGCTAAATGCCCAGAGGCGTTTTTACAATTCGGCACTGCGTCGCTTTGACAATTGCGCGGTCGTGCGACGTGGCTTAAAAACAAAATTCGCTTCCTTTTCTTCCCACAAATAGAGTTTTCTTTTGATGGCATTTGATTGCCTCTGCGATTTTTATTTTTTGCGCTATAAACAAAAATAGAGGGACAATTTTGAAAAAAAAATGTTTTAATTTTAGTCAAACATTTAGGCCACAATTTATTCAGCCACATGTCAGAAAAATGATCGCTTAGTGACGCTGGCAATATGGGATGAAAGGGTTAACTAGGGCGGTGATCAAGGGGTTAAAACTTTATTGGGGGGGTACGGGGCTACCCTGAACCTAACACTAACTGCCTGTCACACTGTACATATATGATCACTGCATTCAGTGACACTGTGATAGGGGGGTGGGGGGGGGGTGATCGGAAGGGGTTAATGTGCCTATGTGTACTGGTGTCAGTGTAGTGTTGGTGCAGACTTACTGTGATGTCTTCTCTCCTCAGCGGCTTGAAAATACCGCCGAGAGGAGAGATGCATCACTTCCTCTGCCAGTGTTTACATTTTACAGGCAGAGGAAGTGACACTGCGGAGGCGCACGAGATTGGCTGGGAGCGATCACAAGGGGCGGACAGAAACAAACAGCCGCCCCCTCAAAACGGATCGCTCCCACAGGTAAGCCGCCCGCCGCATGTAGTGGGGGGGTCCCGATCGGACCCCCGACCCGCTGGAAGGCAGGGACGTATATATACGCCCATCTGCCTGTACGTGCCATTCTGTGGACGTACATAGGCGTGCGGCGGGCGTTAAGTGGTTAAAATTCAAATCAATAACTTTTTTGAAATGTGTTTTTCTGGATATTTTTGTTATTCTGTCTCTCACTGTTAAGAAAAAACTACCATTAAAATTGTAGACTGATCATTTCTTTGTCAGTGGGCAAATGTACAAAATCAGCAAGTGACCAAATACTTTTTCCCCCCTCAATGTATGTGCAGAATTAGTTAAAAGATATAGAATTCACAGCTAAATGAGTGCTGAGGAATCTGTACTTTTTTTATATATCCCTTTTGACCAGAAAAGGTTGACATTTATCGAAAATGACTGTGGCTTTGCGTTATCACCCCCATTTCGGACCAAATTTTTGCTTACTAGGCTTCTTTAAAACAAATGGCACATGGGACAGAAAGAATTGAGACTTCCACACAGACATGCTTTGCTTCATCCCGGCTCAGAAGAAAAGCGGCAGATACACAGCTTTGTCTGGCAAGAACCTCTCGCTAGTACAAGCGGAGCCAAATTGCTGCGTAGGACTGGTCGTCATGGCAACCGGCAAAGCTTGACAAGAAACGGAAAAAAAAGAAACACACAAAGGCTTAGTACGGAGAATTAACCTGCAGGAAATTATACAAATGCAGGGAACATGGTTAACCCTTCCACTGCCAAGGCCTCGGCTCTGGGAGAACAGCTCTGGAATGCCTGCGTCACAACAACAGTAAAATGCTGCAGAGGAAACAGGATATGTCGCAACAACCCAAACACCGATACAATACTGACTGTTCAGCATGGGGAGGTTTCTTTATCTCTCACCACCATGGACATATTTCAAGGAAACTCCCATTTTCACATAAAAAATATATGACGTAATCGAATAACTTCACAAACCATTTTTTCAATTTAAAGAAAGCCAGTAACAATAGAAACCACTCAAGAATTTCAAGAAAGCAGTTAGGTCACTTATCTGGTGGTACGATTAATGCCAGGAAACCTTGTGGCAGTTTCATTGGGAGTTCTGAGAGGTGCGCCAAAGCAGGAAGTTCAGTTTGTGTTACTTTAAGAACCTGTTGCTATGGCTGCAACAGATCAATGCCCCCTTCACATGGGGCATACTACAGCACAGGCCCCTGCAAGGGTCAAGTTTACCCGCATTGAGATGCACAGGTGTTCCAATCTGTCAACCATGCAGGTGCACGGCCCTGAGCGCAGACAGTGTGACTTTGGAGACACGCACCCACCCACATGAATGTCCAACTGGGAGCAGCGGCGGTGTCTGTAGCCGCCACGCCGCAAATGACATCAATGGGACTGCCCGCACAAGGGTGCCCGCACCTGTGCATCCCTGAGCAGGTAAACATGGCATCACATGGGAGTCCATTGTAGTACGCCCC
Source organism: Rana kukunoris (assembly GCA_029574335.1). Classification (NCBI taxonomy): domain Eukaryota; kingdom Metazoa; phylum Chordata; class Amphibia; order Anura; family Ranidae; genus Rana; species Rana kukunoris. The sequence goes on from CM056049.1 coordinate 697,048,423, forward strand.
ATGTGAACAAGGCCTTAAATAGAATTACGGACGCTTGGCAGATAACCAAACTAGCAGTAAGATCTGAGTTGGCATATAGTACGCCAGTGCTCAGAGTGGGACATGTACAGTATGTGCTGGGAAGCAGTCATTAATGTAACACACACAGGGCTCCTTGGTTGCTATGAAACCAGCTACCGCCAGCATCCTAGCAACCAGACCCATACCTAGCCACATTCAACCGACGATCGACAGATGAATGTAAACAAAAAAGGTGGGGATGCTGGCGATGACATCAATGAGACTGCCTGCACAGGTGTGCATGAACACTTCTGCATCATTGAGCAGGTAAACCTTGTCTCACACATGGACATACACTGTAGTAAGCTCTTGTGTGAACAAGGCCTTAAAGAGAATTAAGGCCAGTTTGCAGATAACCAAAACCAAGACCAACTGAGTTGGCATACAGGGAGAGGTCAGTGCTCAAAGTGGGACACATGTGCTGGGAAGCAGTCATAAATGCGACACACAAAGAACTTCTTGGTTACTATGAGGCCAGCAGCATCCTAGCAACGAGAGACTGATTTAGTTGCGGATCAACAGCTGAAAATAAACAAAAAGGCTGGATTGATATGTGTTATGGCCATACTTTCTATATCGCTACGTTGATAACCTGAAAAATGTACTCAGTTCGGCCAATGTGTCCGTTTACTCTGAAATTTGTCGGGAATGCTGGTGATGGCATTACCCAAATATGTCACATATTCATATTTGCAAAAGGAAAGGCAGCTGATTAATACCTCATACACATTTTCTGCAGAATTTTTGTCTTCAGATTTACCAAAACCATGTAGTGCAAGGTCCTGCCTGATTGCATACGAATTGAAACTCTTAAGGTTCAAACTCATTATGTGGTTTTGGTAAATCCGAACACTAAAATCTGCAAACAATCTAATAGTGTGTATGGGGGCTTAAAGGAGTTCTAAAGGAAAACATTTTTTTTGCTGAAATGACAGTTTACAGGGTATAGAGACATAATAGTTAACCGATTCCTTTTAAAAACAATTAAAAATAGATAAAAATCAATCATATGATGTACCTGCAGTTTCAGTTTCGTTTTTGCATGTTGTTTCCTGCCTGTGCTGTACAGAGCCACAGAGCAAATACAGGGCAGTGATGGTTTGGAAAACGAAACAGATTGGTGCTGAGGGGTTTTAGACACACAGTAATCACACCTCCTTGATTAGTGACCACATAGAGAAAGCTCTCAGTACAGTGGTTATAAGGAAACTGCCCCTGTTGATGGCTTTGAGCTGAAACGCGTCGGGTATCATGTCTAGTACCCCATACTGCTTTTTATAATTTTCACGTGATTTTATCCTTTTTTCTTACAAATACCTTCCTGGGTTTATTTTTTTGATCTGCACCATTGGGGGCTATTTCTATTTTTTTACATATCCACATACGGTGTGCTGATTCTTGAGTTTAGCTATCCCTTGACCCTCATCATTGGCCGCATTCATTTGGGGTCCTGTTTCCTGAAGGGAGTTGTCTGACCAGACTGGTTCCACCATTCAAGCTGGAGCGACCATCTTTATAGAGCCCCAGGTCTGCTGAGACCATCAAGCCTTCTCTGACTTGCTGTTTAGACTAACATGTAAGTCCACCACAGCCGGTAAGAGTACCCATTTTTCTCTTTGGTATTTGGAAGATTACTACTGACATGCAATATATTTTATATTCATCTGATTCATCTCATTGAAATCACTGCACCTGTGAAGAGATTTCACTGACTGTTTGGGAAACTTACCAATGGACTATTTACATCCTTGTCTATATATATATATATATATATATATATATATATATATATATATATATATATATATATAGTGTTTTTTTCCCTTTCTACAGTGACTCACAGTTCTTTTGTTGGAATCATCTTCATTGGACTTTATTTATATTTGAATTAGTTTCAATTTCATAAAGTATTTCACGTTAGCGCTGCACTTATTGTTTTACTTCTGTTTTTACCTTTGTTTGTGTGCTGGCTGCTACACTATTCTTTTCCTTTTTTAGCGCAGTTTTTTCCCCCATACCTTTTATAAAGAAACAGACAACCAGGAAGTGTGGAGATCGGAGAAGGATTACAGCAACTTGAGAGCAAAAACGAACAATGAGGACATGAAAACAGCACTGCATTAAGGTAAAGGAAGCTATTAAAGAGGGGGTTCACCCTTAAAACCACTTTCTCCCATCCCATCCAGCATACTGGCGTCAGCATGCTGTCTTTTTTTTTATAGGTGTACTTACCTCTTAATAGATAATTTAATTTTCGTCCTACCGCGGGGTATGGCGCCGCTATATAGCGTCACGCCTTTTGAAAACAGCCGACTAGCACTCGGCTGTTCTCGGCGACTGCGCACAGACCCAGGAGCTGACTGCGCAGGCGCCGTATACAGCCGAGTCCTACTTCGGCTTTTTTCGGAGGGAGTGACGCGGCTATATACGGCGCCTGCGCAGTCAGCTCCTAGGTCTGTGCTCAGGCGCCGTATAGCTCAGAGAACAGCCGAGTGCTAGTCGGCTGTTTTCGGAAGGCGTGACGCTATATTTTGCCGGCGCCATACCCCGCGGTAGGATGAAAATTTAATTATCTATTAAGAGGTAAGTACACCTATAAAAAAAAAAAAAAAAAAAAAAGACAGCATACTGGCGCTGACGCCAGTATGCTGGATGGGAGAAAGTGGTTTTAAGGGTGAACCCCCTCTTTAAGATAAAAAAAAAAAATCCTTTACAAACCCTTTAAGTCTGGGCATGAGTCACTGGTTGCTAGGATGCTGGAAGCCGCCAGCTTCCTAGCAGCCAAGGAGTTGTGTGTCATATCCAACAATTGCAGCGCGTATGTTTTTTTATATTATATAAAAAAAAAAATGTTTTATATATTCCTAGTGTGGACCCCTACTTCCACATTCCTTGCCGATGGAAGAGTGGCATATAATTGGCCTCCTGCCGTTTCCTTGCCCATTCTCATCACTTGCCCCAGGAGGATGAGCCAGATTGCTACATGCCCGCACACCAAATCAATCAATATCTGCGGCAGAGCTGCGCATGTGCAAGATCAAGGGAACGACATTAGGCTGTGAAAATAAGAGTCAGCCACTCACCAAATACAAGAGATTCAAGATGGAGGTTCGAGATGGAATGCATGGCAGTAAAGATGCGGGTAAAATTGCAGGATTCACTGGGGTTGTATGTTTTTCTTGGATAAAAGCAAATCAAAAGGTACGTGAAATATTGTGAATAATTTTTCTGGGCTTGGTTAAAGTCCTCGTTAATCGTCAGCACTGAAAAGTGATCAGAATTAGAAGTACTTGCCTTTCTGTGAATTTTGCAGATCCAACCATTAGATTTTCTTATCTTCTCAAATAAGGAGGTGGGAGCATCACGTATAAAAAAAAAAAGCGAAGCATACAAAAAATAAATCCTTTTATATGCTAGAATGCATACACCGCCTCTGATCGAGCGATGATTAATAATCTGATAAAGTTACTATGGAGACGGTCACAGTGCCCACAATATAACTTTCAAGAGCAAGTCATTAAAAGCTGTCACCAGAAAAGATTTAAGGGATAAGTACGTGTTCCTCTGAAAGTGCAATGCTGCAAAAGTTCAAGTGTGTACTGCAATAAAAAATTGGAACGGGCAAAGAGGCCTTGTGTGGAGGACTGGAAGCACTCCGGTACAAATCTGAGCGTCTGTCTTCATCCCTTTTCCGATATCTGTCACTCCTGACATACGCACAAACACTCATCAACATGCTAATGAAATAATCTTTCTATTTTCACTGCATACCATATCTTTGATCCAGTGATGTCATAGTTAGGTCTCTGTACAATGCAGGCAGATCATGGATGATGGGAGGGGCTGGCAGAGTTGTACATGGCCTCCTGAATATATCACAGTACCCGGCCTCAAAACGCCTCAAGAGCCCAGAGCAGTTATGCAGTTGGCAGCTTTATAAGTGGAGTTCTTCAAATATACTCAACACAAGATGGGTGGATGTCAGTCTGGAGGAATGGGCATTCCTAGGTAGGGTTGTCCCAATACCGATACCAGTATCGGTATCGATACCGAGCATTTGCGGGAGTACTTGTACTCCCGCAAATACCCCTGATGCCTGAATAGACAGATCTGTCCAATCCCGAGCAAGGGGGAGTGTCTCTATACACGGCGTGGCAGGGAAAACAGCTATTCAAACGAAAGCCGACTGTAATGTTCCCCGCACTGTGATGAACGTGGCGGGGAAGCATCATTTAGGTACGGGGAACATGGCTGCATATGTGGGGGGAACATGGCTGCATACGTGGGGGGGAACATGGCTGCATACGTGGGGGGGAACATGGCTGCATACGTGGGGGGGAACATGGCTGCATACGTGGGGGGGAACATGGCTGCATACGTGGGGGGGAACATGGCTGCATACGTGGGGGGGGGAACATGGCTGCATACGTGGGGGGGGGAACATGGCTGCATACGTGGGGGGGGAACATGGCTGCATACGTGGGGGGGGAACATGGCTGCATACGTGGGGGGGGAACATGGCTGCATACGTGGGGGGGGAACATGGCTGCATGGGGGGGGAACATGGCTGCATACGTGGGGGGGGAACATGGCTGCATACGTGTACGTGGGGGGGAACATGGCTGCATACGTGTACGTGGGGGGGGAACATGGCTGCATACGTGTACGTGGGGGGGGAACATGGCTGCATACGTGGGGGGGGAACATGGCTGCATACGTGGGGGGGGAACATGGCTGCATACGTGGGGGGGAACATGGCTGCATACGTGGGGGGGAACATGGCTGCATACGTGGGGGGGAACATGGCTGCATACGTGGGGGGGAACATGGCTGCATACGTGGGGGGGAACATGGCTGCATACGTGGGGGGGAACATGGCTGCATACGTGGGGGGGAACATGGCTGCATACGTGGGGGGGAACATGGCTGCATACGTGGGGGGGAACATGGCTGCATACGTGGGGGGGAACATGGCTGCATACGTGGGGGGGAACATGGCTGCATACGTGGGGGGGAACATGGCTGCATACGTGGGGGGGAACATGGCTGCATACGTGGGGGGGAACATGGCTGCATACGTGGGGGGGGAACATGGCTGCATACGTGGGGGGGAACATGGCTGCATACGTGGGGGGGAACATGGCTGCATACGTGGGGGGGAACATGGCTGCATACGTGGGGGGGGACATGGCTGCATACGTGGGGGGGAACATGGCTGCATACGTGGGAACATGGCTGCATGGGGGGGACACGTGGGGGGAACATGGCTGCATACGTGGGGGGAACATGGCTGCATACGTGGGGGGAACATGGCTGCATACGTGGGGGGAACATGGCTGCATACGTGGGGGGAACATGGCTGCATACGTGGGGGGAACATGGCTGCATACGTGGGGGGAACATGGCTGCATACGTGGGGGGAACATGGCTGCATACGTGGGGGGAACATGGCTGCATACGTGGGGGGAACATGGCTGCATACGTGGGGGGAACATGGCTGCATACGTGGGGGGAACATGGCTGCATACGTGGGGGGAACATGGCTGCATACGTGGGGGGAACATGGCTGCATACGTGGGGGGAACATGGCTGCATACGTGGGGGGAACATGGCTGCATACGTGGGGGGAACATGGCTGCATACGTGGGGGGAACATGGCTGCATACGTGGGGGGAACATGGCTGCATACGTGGGGGGAACATGGCTGCATACGTGGGGGGAACATGGCTGCATACGTGGGGGGAACATGGCTGCATACGTGGGGGGAACATGGCTGCATACGTGGGGGGACACATTTAAAAAATAGTATCGGTTTTCGGTATCGGCGAGTACATGAAAAAATGTATCGGTACTTGTACTCAGTCCTAAAAAAGTGGTATTGGGACAACCCTATTCCTAGGTAGACCGAATTTGTATTAAAACCACCCTGGGTATCAAATGCAACCGATTCCGAGCCACCAGCATTGAAAACACTGAAATCCAATGACAGAAAGGCGTGGGCAAGGGCCATAAGGCTGGGAAGGAAAGGGCTAGAATCAGGGATACGCCATTAGCAGACCTCCAGCTATTGCAAAACTACAATTTCAATCATCCCTCTGCCTCTGGGTATCAGATACTTGCTATGCCTCATGGGACTTGTAGTTCTGCAACAGCTGGAGGTACGCCAATTGCATATCCCTGTTCTAGATGATATAGTGTGATTTTTCCAGCCAGGAAATGAGGTGGGGGTCAATCTGAATTGCTATAGCTCCTAATGCACACTGCGATAAGGTTAACAGTGTGCAGTGAAATCGGAGTAAGCAATTCCACTACAGGAGAGGAGTCTGTACACCTCTGCCAAACTGAAGTGAAGGCTGGATTTCCCTTTTTAAAATGGTTAAAGCTGAAGTTCTGCTTAATATCCAACCCCCCCCCCCCCCTGGTTGCTAGTTTTGTCATGTACCCACTCCTACCTCTGCTGGGACACCTAAGCGATTCCACTGGAAATGCCCCTCCCCCATTTTAAAGTGAACCTTCACCCTGAAGACCTTAGTTCTGCTTAACGTCCAAACCCCCCACCACCCACACCCTTCGGTTACTAGCTTTGTTAGGTACCCGCTCTTACCCTAAAAGAAGTAGTTCTGCTTTAGGTCTCCCTCCCCCCGTCAATATCCAAACAACTCAACTAGTTTTGACCGGTATACAAAAGTATGCTGCGCTGCCAAAAGTATCAGATGTGACCATCCCACTCAATTTGTGCATAAGTGGAACAATAGTGAAATAACAACTGAAAAAAAACAACACAATCAACTATATTATTGATATAATCCGTGTGTGTCAAACTTGCACCCGAAGTGTGTTAGAAAAAGTCCATAGAGTAAGGTCAGACAAAGGACACCTCCACCTCTTAAAGAAATGCCTGCTTACCGACTTCCAATGATCTTAACAAAAAAAGATCAAAATCGCATGTAACTCTGTCTCTATGGCTGGCTTGCTCCTACTAGTCCTCAGATGTTCAACTCCGTTTGTAATGAACCGTACACCAATATGTCGAATCCCGGAGTTGGGAGGAAATGGAAAGCCACAATAGTGAAGTACCGTAAATAAAATAAAATTTATTAAAAAAAGGGATACACTCACATGGTATATGTGAACAATTAGCGTCTTGTAATGTAGCCGGCCGGCTCTCACATACGCTCGTCCTTCCGGATAATCGGAAGACGTCATCTGTGACGAAACGGCGTAGGGAGGAGCGGCGTGCTGACGTCACCGCTAACGATTATCCGGAAGGACGAGCGTATGTGAGAGCCGGCCGGCAACATTACAAGACGCTAATTGTTCACATATACCATGTGAGTGTATCCCTTTTTTTAATAAATTTGATTTGATTTACGGTACTTCACTATTGTGGCTTTCTATTTCCTCCCAACTCCGGGATTCGACATACTGGTGTACAGTTCATTACAAACGGAGTTGAACATCTGAGGACTAGTAGGAGCAAGCCAGCCATAGAGACACAGAGTTACATGCGATTTTGATCTTTTTGTTAAGATCATTGGAAGTCGGTAAGCAGGCATTTCTTTAAGAGGTGGAGGTGTCCTTTGTCTGACCTTACTCTATGGACTTTTTTCTAACACACTTCGGGTGCAAGTTTGACACACGGATTATATCAATAATATAGTTGATTGTGTTGGTTTTTTTCAGTTATTTCACTATTGTTCCACTTATGCACAAATTGAGTGGGATGGTCACATCTGATATTTTTGGCAACGCAGCATACTTTTGTATTCTAGTTATTTTATGTGTATCGCACTATATATATGCAGCAGCAGCTCATTACTTCATTGTTGAATTTATTTTCATTTTATTATCTTTTGACATAGACCAGCGCAGTAATTTTTTCCACAGTTTTGACCGGTAACCGTTCTCAAAATCCAAACAACCACTTTAAAGCAGATATGTACACCCTAAAAGCAGAGTTCTCCTTTATGTCCTCCCCTTCCCACTATCACTTTTGGACACTTTTCGGGGGGTGTTAGATCGCTGGGTTACTCCTGGGAAATCCCCGGCCGCAACCTCCCAGGAGGAGTCACAGGAGGCTGCGGGACCATTCACAAACAGAGCAGCTCACGCATTTGCAGTGGGGAGCCCACTGTGAGGCCACAGAGTGACAGACAGCTTTTCACAGTAAACATGCCAGTACTGGGGATCCCAAAGATAACACAGGCACGTGTCATTTTATACAAAATCAGCAGCTATAGTATTTGTAGCTTCTGACTTAATTTTTTTCAAACAGACGTAAAGCGATGGTTAACATGATTTTTTTTTTTTTTAAATAAGCCAGCAGCTACAAATACAGCAGCTGCTGACTTTTAAAAAATTGACATTTACCTGTCAAGGTCGCCCACGACATCGGCAGCCCAAGCTGAGCCGTAGCTTCCCCCGCCGCCACCCTTGGTGAGGGAATCGGGAAGTGAGGCACTGCGGATTCATTGCCCGGTTCCCTACTGCGCAAGTCGCGCCGTTTCCACCGGTCCCCGCTGTGTTCTGGGAGCTGAATTTCCCAGAACACAAGGGGGGGGGGCGGGGTGGAACGCGGAGGGACCGGACCACGGGAGTCTATACCAGGAAGTGGTGCAAATACCTGTTTTATACAGGTATCTGCCCCCCCCTCCCCCCTGAAAGGTGCCAAATGTGACACTGGAGGGGGGAGGGTTCCGGAAAGCGGAGGTTCACTTTTGGGTGAACCTCCGCTTTAAGAACAAAAAAAAGGAGTTGGCTTTAGATACACTTTAGTTGTCCTCAGTGAATAATCACTGTAATAAACCAATCATTTTTTTATCCAGGGTTTTCATAATTCACTGGCACTAAAACTCCACCTGCAACAGCCTACAATTGTGCCGAAAACGCTCGTATTTCTCTTCTATAACGTCTAATTAGGAAGACAAACCACCAGGAAAAGAGAAGAAGCGGCTTTTCAGTTACAGACACCATTGGCACAAGGTGGAAACGCTTCGACGGGTTAATACGACCCAGTTGTAGAAGAACAAAGGCCACCTTTTCCCGAATTATTCTAATTAGAACCCACGTGTGAAGATAATTAGCTCTAAACCCCGGAGGCAAGGCAGAATATAGGGCACTGTGACAAGGAAAATGTAAGATTTCATTTGGCGTTATTTAATATGAACAGGTCTTGGCTGAAATACAGGAGCCGCTACCGATGAGAGTTTTTAAAGGTGTAATCTCCGAGATAGTCATCCTCAACCTTCATTCATGACTTGGCCAACTATGAATCTGGGAAATTAGAGAAGAACGACGTGCCGAAGAGGTCAGGTCAAGTTTTGGGACCATCTCTGGATTCTTATTTTAGTAACTTGACCAGCTAAATCAGCCTCTCAAACTTTTCAACACGGAGCAACTTGAAGTACATTTTCGGCCTCAGGAAACCGCTACTACAAATTACTAGAACTATAACTCGTGATATATCAGTGTTGGTCAGTGGGAAAAATGCTCCTTACACTAGGGTGACCAGACATCCCCAGTTTCAGGGGACAGTCCCCTGATTGAGGACACTGTCCCTGGACCAAGTCTGTCCCTGGTTTTGTCCCCAGATTGGATTTAATAGGGGGCAGGGGCAATTTTAAAGACTCAAAAAAAAAATTGAATTACACACCCCCGCTCGGCCGTGTTTACTAGCATAGGGGGGTTGTATTTTCCCTATTATCTGTGCCCCTTTCCAAGGATCATGTGCTGGTCGGAGCGGAAGGAATCTTTTTTTAGTTTCAGGCGCATGCCCATTCAGCTTCGCTCGCATGTTGTTCTGCCTTGGCTCAAATCCTGGCCAGCCTCCTGCCTATCTCCTTGCCTTCCCTGGCAGAGTGATCTTCCTCCGCTCCCCACCCAGTAGAAGCCGGTGTCCGGAGAGTAAGACTTGAGAGGCTGTGAGGAGGGCGGCGATGGGCAGAGAGTGCCGATTGTTGCCATTACTAGTAAAGAAAAAGTATGTCCCCGGATTTCATTTTAAAAATCTGGTCACCTTACCTTACACTTGTGGTCATTGGGAAAAATTACCCCCATAGAAAGAACAAAAAAGAAGATCAATCTTGTCCTCCTCCAGACCCTTACTTTCTGCTTTCATGCAATGCATCCAGCTTCTTCCCAGCAGCAGCATAAGGAAAAGGGGGGTGCACTAATGTAAGGGAGAGTGGGGGACTCAACTTCTGATGATGGGGTGGCTCTTCACATCACATGTAAGGGGAGGGGATGTGCTGGACATCTAATACTTACAGATGCAACTGGCCCTTTTGAGGGCAATCATTATCCGATGTGGCCCATGATGAAATGGAGTTTGGACACTCCTGCTCTAGAAAAACCCTAGGGTTCCATGGAACACTAGTTGAGAAACTTGAAACAGTGAAAACAAATCGTGAAACAAATTCCTAAGGCCACAACTAAACACATTTTTGTATCACCGAGAAGCTGAAATGGATCTCACCCATGCCCTTTAACCGCTTCCCGATCACCACACGCACATAATAGGTCAACACAATGGCACTGGGCAGAAGGACGTATATAAACGTCCCCTTTAAGGACGTGCCATTGTGCCCCCACAAGCCCACCGCGAGCTCCGTGAACCAAATCGTGGGACCCTCGGGCTATAGCCGTGGGGATACCCGCGATCGTCTCACGGAGAGATAGAGCGAGGAGATGCCGATGTAAACGAGAATCTCCCCGCTCTGCCCAGTGACAAGGACACCGATCTCCCCTCCATGTAATGGGAGCGAAGATCAGTGTCGTGTCACACACAGCCCATCCCCCTACAGCAGGGATCTCCAAACTACGGACCTCCAGCTGCTGTGGAACTACACTTCCCATGAGGCATTGTAAAACTCTGACATTCGTAGACATGACTAGGCATGATGGGAATTGTAGTTCCTGAACACCTGGAGGGCCGTAGTTTGGAGACTCCTGCCCTACAGTAAGAAACACTAACTAGGGCACACTTAAACTCTACAGTGCCACCTAGTGGTTAACCCCTTCACTACTTCACTGCCAGTGTCATTTTCACAGTAACAAGTACATTTGTATAGCACGGATTGCTGTAAAAATGACAATAGTCCCAAAAATGTGCCAAAGGTGCCCACCATAAATGTAGCAGTCTCAATAAAAATCACTGATCACTGCCATTACTAGTAAAAAATATATATATATCAATAAAAATGCCAGACGTTACTTTACCATTCCTATGCAGATGACACACAACTGTATTTCCACATCTGCAACAAAAAGGATTATTCTCTTGGACTAGAGAAATGCCTTACTTTGATAGATAACTGGATGACAAACAGTTATCTTAAACTCAACGGTTCGAAAAACAGAACTTCTCCTGTTTCACGCCAAGCAGAAAAATCACCCCGCGACAACATGGACACCCCCGCCCATTCTGGGTAAAACAATCACCCCTAGCACCAAAGTCAAAAAAGTCTGGGAATCGTTTGACACCAACATGACAATGGATGCACAAATAGGGTCAGTAGTCAGCGGATCGCACCATCTGCTGTGCCTACTACGCCGACTCCGACCCCTTCATCCCGAAAAAGGATTATGCAGGCGTGGTGGGAACAATCATCAATTCCAGACTTGACTATGCAAATGCCCTCTATCTCGGACTCCAATACGGCCGCGTGATTAGTGACTGGAAAAAAGCCATGGGAATCAATCTCACCTTCACCGAGATCCCTTCATTGGTTGCCAGTAAAGGACATCACTTTCAAGGCACTTAGCCTAATGCATAAGTGTATTCAAGGAAACGCCCCCCAATATCTATGCGAAAAAATAAAAGCCCATAACCCAAACCGCATTCTGCGATCGACAAATCAAGGACCTACTGCAGATACCCAAAGCCAGATACAAGTCCAACGGAGATCGAAAATTTGCAGTCCAGGGACCTCGACTGTGGAATGCGCTACCAACCACCATCTGATTGGAGTTGGAACTCATCTCTTCTGAAGGTCAAAGGGTTTCAACTAGGGAATGGTTACAGCGCCCAGAGGCGATTTAGTTTGCATGTGTTGCGCTATACACGTTTTTCACTCACTCACTCACAATGTCACAGCTTAACGAGAGACGTCTTCAGAACACAGACATAATTCTTCATCTCTAGAGAATAAAAGGATCAGCCACAACGAGATGTATTTGTGGGGTAAACAGATCAAACAATGAAATCCCATCATTAAAGGAGATAAATATGGCGGAGGGCAGCAGAGGACAGGCTGAGACGGGAACAGTGCCGCTTTAAGGACAAGTCTGATGGCTTTCCTCCACATACAAAGATACACGCGTTAAAAGCCGTGACGTCCGAGAGCCGTGAACACTCCTAAACAAAAAAGTTCCTTTGAGGAAACTTCCTTCTCCATTTCCCGATGACATGGCTCATACCAAATTCAGGGCTGGGTTTTAAGATAAACAATTCAACAGTTCTGCCTCTTATTATTTCTTATTTTTTAAAGTGGCTCTGGTCCGTTTTTTTTTTATTATTATTAATCTTATTTTTAAAAGTAAAAAAAAAAAAAAAAAAACCTTGGTCTATGAAGATTTGCAAATCACTGCATTCAGTTGTTTTTTGTAGATTGTACAGAACGTCCCAACTTTTTTGGAATTGCAATTGTACAATAAAATGTTCTATCCCTCTTAGGTACAGTGCATCCGGCAAGTATTCACAGACCTTCACTTTTTCCACATTTTGTCATGTTATTCCAAAATGGATTAAAGGGTCACTAAAAGGAAAAACATTTTTTTGCTAAAATGACTGTTTACAGGGTATAGAGACATAAAAGTTAACCGATTCCTTTTAAAAATGATTAAAAAAATAGATAAAATCAATCATATAATGTGCTTGCAGTTTAGATTCACTTTTAGCCAGGGTTCACACTGGGCTGAGGGAGTGAAGCTGTGCGAGTTTAGCTCAACTCGCACGATTTCACTCCCGCTGACAGTCCCGATTTTGGCCGCGATTTATAAGACATCTCTGCAGGTTTCTGCACAGATGTCAATGTAAATCGCGGCCCCAAATCGCAAAAAGTAGTACAGGAACTTTTTTTTTTAAATCGGTGCAGCGCCGCAGATGCAACGTCGCACCGATTAGAACGGTGTCATTGCCGACAATTGCCGGCAAATGCCGCCGATTTGAGATGCGATTTCACATGTGAAATCGCATCTCAAATCAAACCAAATCGTACCCAGTGTGAACCTGGGCTGAAACTGGTTTCATGTTTCTGTTCTACAGAAGATACACAGAACAAAAACAAACAAATCCAGGGCAGTGTTTAGTTTTTAAAATTAATCTTCTGAGGAGTTTTAGCCACACAGCTTAGACCACAGTGAAAAGCTGCCATAAGATTTTTCATAAGGAGCCAGACAAGCAGGAAGTGTGGAGATCAGAGAAGTATTACAGCAACTTCAAAGCAAAAACGAACAATGAGGACATGAAACCAGGGCTGAAGGTAAGGGAAGCTATTTAGCTAAAAAAAAATCCTTTAGTGATCCTTTAAATTGATTATTTTCCTCAAAATTCTACGAACAATACCCCATCATGACAATGTGAAATAAGTTTGTTTAAAATCTTTGCAACTTTATATAAAAAAAATTAAATAAAAAATAAATCACATGTAAATAAGTATTCACAGCCTTTGCCATGAACTCAGGAGTGCATCCGGTTTCCACTGATGATCCTTGAGATGTTTCTACAACCTGATTGGAGTCCACCTGTGGTAAATTCAGTTCATTGGACATGATTAGGGAAGGCACACACGTCTATATACGGTTTCCCAGTTAGCAGTGCATGTCAGAGCACAAACCAAGCCATGAAGTCCAAGGAACTGTCTGTAGACCTCCGAGACAGGATTGTATGGAGGCACAGATCTCAGGAAGGGTACAGAAAAATGTCTGCAGCATTGAAGGTCCCAATGAGCACAGTGGCCTCCATCATCAGTAAATGGAAGAAGTTTGGAACCACCAGGACTCTTCCTAGATTGGGCCGCCCAACCAAACTGAGCGATTGGGGGAGAAGTTCAGGGAGGTGACCAAGAACCCGGCGGTCACTCCGACAGAGCTACAACATTTCTCTGTGGATAGAGGAGAAACTTCCAGAAGAACAACCATCTCTGCAGCACTCCACCAATCAGGCCTGTATGGTAGAGTGGCCAGACGGAAATCACTCCTCAGTAAAAGGCACGACAGCCCACCTGGAGTTTGCCAAACGGCACCTGAAGGACTCTTAGTTAATGAGAAACAAAAATCTCTGGTCTGATGAAACAAGGATTTAACTCTTTGGCCTGAGTGGCAAGCATCATGTCTGGAGGAAACCAGGCACCGCTTATCATCATCTGACCATCCATACAGTGAAGCATGGTGGTGGCAGCATCATGCTGTGGGTGTGTTTTTTAGTGGCAGGAAACGGAAGACTAGTCAGGATCAAGGGAAAGGTGAATGCAGCTTTGTACAGACACATCCTTGGTGAAAACCTGCTCCCCCACTCAGTGCTTTGGTCCTCAGAGTGGGGTGATTGTTCATCTTCCAACAGGACAGCGGCCCTAAGCACACAGCCAAGATAACAAAGGAGTTGCTACAGGACAACTCGGTGAATGTCCTTGAGTGGCTCAGCCAGAGCCCAGAACACGACTGAACATCTCTGAAGAAATCTAAAATGGCCGTGCACAGATGCTCCCTATTAAACCCGATGGCGCTTGAGAGGTCCTGCAAAGAAGAATGGGAGAAACTGCCCAAAAATAGGTGTGCCAAGCTTGTAGCATCATATTCAAAGACTTGAAGCTGTACATGGTGCCAAAGGTGCTTCGACAAAGTATTAAAGTGGTTGTTGTAAACCCCTACACACCACTTAGACCTACACGTAAGCCTAGATTAAGGCTAACTTGTAGGTGCAAGAAATATCTCCTAAACCTACACGGTTTAGGAGATATTTCCAAAAGACCTGTGTAGTAGACATCGGCTCACATTTGCGGGAGTGACGTCATTGTGGCTCCTGACAGTCACAGTGCCGGAGCTGCAATACGAGGAAGAAACTTGGGGAAGGATGGCAGCGATGGAGGAGAGGAATGAGTACCACTGCGGGGCTTCGATCTCAGGTAAGTAATACATAAGCTAGTATGCTATGCATACTAGCTCATTATGCCTTTTTCTTGCAGGGGCTTTTTTTTTCAGATTTTCTTTTAAGAGGGTTTACTTCCTCTTTAAGCAAAGGCTGTGAATAGTTATGTACACAAGATATTTTTTTTATATTTTTAATACATTTGCAAATATATAAAAAAAAAAAAAAGTATTTTAAGTTGTCATTATGGGGTATTGTTTGTAGAATTTTGAAGAAAATTATGAATTTAATCCATTTTGGAATAAGACTAACAAAAAAAGTGAAGTGCTGTGAATATTTTCTGGATGCATTGTAGACTGACTATAAATAAAATACATTATTGGTTCTCTTTAACCTCTTCCCGCCCGCCCGGCGGGTTTATACGGCCACAATGTGGCTCTTAATTGCCGGAAGGCCGTCTATACAGCCTCTGGCCTCCAGCCACTGGGAGGCGCGGGCGCATGCCCGCCGCGTCAGTCAGGTGCCGATGTGTTTGCCTGGTGGCCGCGATGTCCGCCAGTCAACCACGTTTGGCAGTCACAGAAACAGGAACGTGGAGCTCTGTGTGTAAACACAGAGCTTCACGTCCTGTCAGGGAGAGGAGACCAAGGTGTGTCCCTTGTACATAAGGACAACCATCGGTCAACTCCCCCAGTCAGTCCCCTCACTTAGCAGGGCACACATTAACCCCTTCCTCGCCCTCTAGTGTTAAAGCGGAGTTCCACCCTTAAAAACACTTTTTTCATTACATCCAGCATACTGGCGTCAGCGCCAGTATGCTGTTTTTTGTTTTTTTTAATGCTCGTACTTACTGTTTCTCCCAAATTTAATTTCCCGGCGCACCGCAGAGTGTCGCCGCTATAAGGTGTCACGCCTTCCGGAAACAGCCGATTAGCATTCGGCTTTTACTCGGCGCCTGCACACAGCCCCAGGAGCTGACTGCGCAGGCGCCGTATATAGCGAGTCACGCCCTCCGCAAAAACCCGAACTAGGACCGGCTATTTTCGGCGCCTGCGCAGTCAGCTCCTGGGTCTATGTGCAGGCGCCGAATGCTAATCAGCTGTTTCCGGAAGGCGTGACGCCTTATAGCGGCGACACTCCGCGGTGCGCCAGGAAATTAAATTTGGGAGAAACAGTAAGTACGAGCATTAAAAAAAAAAAAAAAAAACAGCATGCTGACGCCAGTATGCTGGATGTAATGAAAAAAGTGATTTTAAGGGTGGAACTCCGCTTTAATGTGTCCGCCGCAATATCGCAGTCCTGACAAAAATCACAGATCGATTCCATTACTAGTAAAAAATATTTAAAAAAAAGTCATAATTCTATCCCCTATTTTGTAGACGCTATAACGTTTGCGCAAACCAATCACTATACGCTTATTGAGATTTTTATTTTTACCAAAAATATGTAGAAGAATACATATTGGTCTAAACTGAGAACAAAAAAATATATATATTTTTTTATTGGATATTTATTATAGCAAAACGTTAAATATGTTTTTTTTTTTCAAAATTGTCGCTCTATTTTTGTTTACAGCGCAAAAAATAAAAGCCGCAGAGATGATCAAATACCACCAAAAGAAAGCTCTATTTGTGGGAAAAAAAGGACGCCAATTTTGTTTGGAAGCCACGTCGCACGACTGCGCAATTGTCATTCAAAGTGTGACAGTGCTGAATGCTGAAATTTAAACTGGGCAGGAAGAGGGTATATGTGCCCAGTAAGCAAGTGGTTAAATTCCTCTTTAAAAAGAGGAAATGATCCACCCATGTGCTCAGCGTGCATTCCCCTACAGTTCACCCTAGTTAATGGGACAATACTATGAATCAGAGTCTGAATGGGAAGAATAAAAATAGATCACATGCGTTAAATTATGCATAGTCTCCTACATAGTGCAAAACAACTCAGCAGATCGGCAACAGCTCAACAAAACGTCCAGGAAAAGTCTGCTGGCAGCGAATTCAGCCAGGCTGGACATTAGGAGCCCATATGCCCATGCCTGTAGATAGTTGTTGCATGGTTCCCATCCTCTTAGGGCCCATTTATGAAGAAGCAGTACAGTAGCCTACCTATGTCCATACCTTTGATTTATAATAAAAAAAAAAAAGCCTTGCGCCTTCTCATAGTGCTGTCTGCTCCGTTTCCTTTGGAACTCAAGCAAGTGAAGCCCCAGTAATTAAATGAATGGGAGAAAAAAAATGCCAAGAAGAGGAGGAAACCTGCTGATCGACCTTGCTTCTAAGAATAGTTTGGAATTATACTATGTATATACTATATTATTGTAGTGCCTGGCTACTGTCGGTGTTAAATTTAGGGGAAGAATTCAGAGAAATAGTTAGCGCTGAAATTAGTTTGATTGTTTAAATTTGGGCCTCTGCTCTAGCTTGGCTGTGCTGTGGGCTAACCTTTTTGTCCGGGGACACCCGGCACCCCCAGACGGCAGGTGGCAGCAGTGTGGTCAAGTGTTCTGAGTGCCACTCCTAAGCGGCCAGTCAGGGGTTAGGCCACCTAGCTGTGCATGCTGGGGAGGGGTATAAAGGGGGCAGACACCATAACCTCGAGGTTCTTCCTTGTGTGGCGCCCACCATTGGGGTAGCCATTTCACGACACCCCCGCATATGGCCCTCCTGGCCGGGGTGTGCGTGGGTAGCAGTGTTCCTGGACCACGTTGTCCCGGAGCAATTGATCCACTGTGTGGGCCCAGTAGTCGACTGGGTCCCCAATCTGGAGGGGGTCCCGAGCTGTCCGTCCAATTGGAGGAAGCTGACCGATGAGGAGTCTTCGCAGGGGGATACCAAGCACGAGGCTGGTGTTGCAGAAGGGGCTTGTCCATTCATCGGGGGACCACCTGAGTTCTGACAGGCTGGATGTTGGTCGCCTGTCAGCTGGTAATTTTGCAAAACTACCTGCAGGAGATCTGAGTGCTGAACCTACTGAGAGAGGATTCCGGACCATAATTGTCTCCAACCTTATAGGAGGGTCTGTGGCAGAGACATAATCCTAAGTTTGAGTGGCACTCTGGCTGCCAGGCTGGTGAGAGGGGCCTGTCCATTTGTGCTATACCCACTCTGGCTGGAGTGGCGAAGTAAAGTGTCGTTGGAAGCAGGACTGTTTTCCGTATTCAGTTACACCTGAATCTGCTCTCTCCTATTTGCTATCCCTTCACCTTTCTACTGTTTAACCGTTTTACCCGGCTGGGTAATAAAAGCACAGAAAAGACTGTTACGTGGACATTCCCTTTACTACAACTCTCATCAAGTACCCTAGACAGTGGATATACAGAGGTAACATGCCACCCAAAACAAACCAGCAGCTCCTTCGGGGGTAGTGCTACACTTTGTACATGGAAACGGCTAGACTTGCCCATTCCATACTCCAGTGAGACGAGATGAGAACTTTACAGAGCCATCTACCTCCCGATAACCATTTGCAAATATCATAATTTGCTCATTAGAAGTCAAAGCATTCGCCTTTCAAACGGTGCGAAGTGTGGAGGAATTACCTTCTTAGATGGACCAGGTCACCCGTCAGTGCTCAGAACCTCCACGTTCCATAAGAAGCATCTGTCAGAACTTCCCTCTCCACACCTAGAATCAAAAAAAAAAAAACTGTGTACTGCATTTCAGAATATACCACACAAGACATATTATCAATCACCTCGTCATAAAACTATCATGAAAGCTTAACTAAACTTTTTATTTTTATTAAATTTCCATTGGTCCAGCCTGGTTGCATCTAAATTCTTCATATCTCAAATCCAGAAGGAAGTTGGGGATGATGAAAATCCAAGTAGTAGTCAGCACTGGTCTCTTCCGGATGCTGCTCCGACAACCTACCTTCCTGAACGCAGAGGATTGTGGGCTCTGCAACTCCGCCATTCAGAGAATGTCTTGTAAAACAAGGTGTTTCCTGATTGGATGAGGCAAACAGGAGGGGCAGATGACAGAAATAAATGGATGTAACCAAGCTTGCCCAATGAGAAAAAAAAAAAAAAAAAGAGTACAGAAGATAACTTTTGATATAAAATGACATGGTGTACTTAGGAGGTGCCAACAATTTCTATTCACTTTCTGGTCTGGTGACAACCTTTTAGAGGAAGCACCACTAAAAAGTTTGTTAGATTTTCCTTCACTTCCTGTCCTGGTGACAAGCATTTACCAAACTGGAAATGAAGAAATCTCTCCAATGGAAAAAAAAAAAAGCTACACAGGGGTTTTTATGCTTCCCCAATCTATCCAAAGCACACAAAAAAAAGATTTTAGGTATACACTTTTAATGACCACTCCTGGAGTAATTCTTCCACTGGTCAGCAGGTCCCTTCCATTAGAGACAGAAATGGTGACAGTAAATGGGAAATAGAAAATATACAATTTATATATATATATAAGGAAGAGAGATATAACAGACAAAAGGTCAAGAAAAGAGAAAAAAGATGCAAGGCTTGTACGCTTGGCTACAGAGTTCGATGTACGGGGCCTCACAAATATGGTTATTCGGAACAGTAAAGTGACCAGTCATGTCCACAATTCTCAGGAAGGGAGGTCACATGACTCAACCTGGAATTCGACTTCTGGGAAGAGTCACTATATGGTGTGACATCACTCAGCATCCATGGCTTCAATCCCTGATGCCAGGCACATATCCAAATCATAACATGGCAACCCAGCAGGCTACTGACCTGCAAGAAGCCTAAAAAACACAGAACCCTTCACTAGTGAATAACCAATTGCAATTCTGAATCTAAAACTAGTGTTTTTACAATAATTCTAAAATCCTTTTCTTTGCGTTCATTAAAAGGGACACAGAAAGACCTACTGTAGACAGTCATATAACCATACCCCTCAACAGGAAGTTAAACCTGAGAGCATATAACTTCCTGTGTCCTTCAATAGTCAGTATAACCCGAGAGCATATGACTTCCTGTGTCCTTCAATAAGCAGTATAACACGAGAGCATGCGACCTTCTGTGTCCTTCAATGGGCATTATAATTCAATAACATAACTTCCTTTGTACCCCAATAGGCAGTTTAACCCGAGAGCACATGACTTCCTGTGTCCTTCAATAAGCAGTATAACCCGAGAGCACATGACTTCCTGTGTCCTTCAATAAGCAGTATAACCCGAGAGCACATGACTTCCTGTGTCCTTTAATAAGCAGTATAACCCGAGAGCACATGACTTCCTGTGTCCTTCAATAAGCAGTATAACCCGAGAGCATATGACTTCCTGTGTCCTTCAATAAGCAGTATAACCCGAGAGCACATGACTTCCTGTGTCCTTCAATAAGCAGTATAACCCGAGAGCATATGACTTCATGTGTCCTTCAATAAGCAGTATAACCCGAGAGCATATGACTTCCTGTGTCCTTCAATAAGCAGTATAACACGAGAGCATGCGACCTTCTGTGTCCTTCAATGGGCATTATAATTCAATAACATAACTTCCTTTGTACCCCAATAGGCAGTTTAACCCGAGAGCACATGACTTCCTGTGTCCTTCAATAAGCAGTATAACACGAGAGCATGCGACCTTCTGTGTCCTTCAATGGGCATTATAATTCAATAACATAACTTCCTTTGTACCCCAATAGGCAGTTTAACCCGAGAGCACATGACTTCCTGTGTCCTTCAATAAGCAGTATAACCCGAGAGCACATGACTTCCTGTGTCCTTCAATAAGCAGTATAAGCCGAGAGCACATGACTTCCTGTGTCCTTCAATAAGCAGTATAACCCGAGAGCACATGACTTCTTGTGTCCTTCAATAAGCAGTATAAGCCGAGAGCACATGACTTCCTGTGTCCCTTAATAAGCAGTATAACCCGAGAGCATGCGACTACCTGTGTCCTTTTATAGGCAGTATAACCCCAGAGCATATGACTTTCTTTGTGCTGCAATGGGCATTATAACCAAAAAATAACTTCCTTCGTACCTCAATAGGCAGTATAACCCGAGAGCATATGACTTAAAGGGTCACTAAAGGAAAAAAAAAATTGGGCTGAAATTACTGTTTACAGGGTATAGAGACATAAAAGTTAACCGATTCCTTTTAAAAATGATTAAAAATAGATAAAAATCAATCATATAATCAACAAACCGTTCTAGTTTCGTTTTTTGCTGTTATTTCCTGTCTCTCTGATGTACAGAGCCAGAGAGCCAATAGAGGGCAGTGATGGTTTGTCTAAAACCCCTCAGCACCAACCCAGTTTCAGTTTACACACAGTAATCACACCTACTTGATTAGTGACCACAGTGAGAAAGCTCCCAGCACTGTGGTTATAAGGAAACAGACAAGCAGGAAGTGGGGAGATCAGAGCAGAATTACAGCAACAGCAAAGAAAAAACTAACAATGAGGACATAAAAACAGCACTGCAGTAAGGTAAAGTAAGCTATTTAGCTTAAAAAAAAAAAAAAAAATGTTTCCTTTAGTGACCCTTTAAGGGACAAAGGAAGTATAACTAAAGAATATATGACTTCCTGTGTCCTTCAATAGGCAGTATAAGCCAAGACCACATGACTTCCCGTGTCCTTCAATAGGCAGTATAACCTGAAAGCATATGGCTTCCTTCGTCCCTGAATAGAAAGTATAAGGAAAGACTACATGACTTCATGTGTCCTTCAATAGGCAGCATAACATCTTGTGCCCAACAGACAAGGAGGAAAATATTATATATCACATAAAACAGCCAACGCATTTCGGGGGCAACATACCCTTCATCAGGGTCTGGAGCCGTTAGGGTAGAACAGGGTATATGGAAGGCTTTACCAGACACCTGTATTAGATCTTGCTTGCTTATGGGACACAAATGAAAATGAGCAATCCAATATTAGCAGTGGGACCTCCTAATGTGCTTTTAGGCACATTCTGGGAAATGACTGTAGGCGAGTCTTGATTGACATGAGCAGTCGTACCAGCCTCAGCAAGCTCATTGTATGTTTATGCTTTCTCTGTTTTATTGAATGAATAGGATTTGAAGTCCCAGCACTTTTTGCATAGGTCTTTTTGAGGCACTCTACGTGCTGGCTTTCCAAATCCAGAAATGTATCGATGTCGCCGCTTTGACAAATCGCTTGAAGCTCCAATTTTATTAAAAATACAAGCGATGTTTCAGGCATGTTTTGCTTAGCAGTGCCCGGAAATGTAGAAAGTATTGGGACACCTGCCTTTACACTCACATGAACTTTAATGGTATCCCAGGCTCAGTCTGTATGGTTCAATATTGAGATGGCCCACCCGTTGCATCTATAACAGCTTCAACTCTTCTGGGAAGGCTGTCCACAAGGTTTAGAATTGTGTCTATGGGAATGTTTGATCATTCTTCCAGAAGTACATGTTGAGGTCAGCGCACAGAGGCGATTCAGTTCCCATGTGTTGCGCTATATACGTTTTTCACTTACTCACTGATGTTGGACGGGAAAGCCTGGCTTGCAATCTCCACTTTAATTCATCCGAAAGGTGTTCTATGGGGTTGAAGTGAGGACTCTGAAGGCCAGTCAAGTTCCTCCACCCCAAACTCGCTCATCCATGTCTTTATGGACCTTGTTGGTGAACTGGTGCGCAAGAGGCAAAAGTTACACAGACTAGACACGGTGCCAGCGGCTGACGACTGTGCTTGCGTTCCAGTGCAATTTTCGCACTTGGTGCATGCACACTCATAAAAGTCATACCAATGCACTCAACGTTATTTTATGGATAGGTGAAATGCCACTTTATGGCAATTTGCTTCCTGACCAGCACGGACCTATAGGGGTCTTTAACAGACCTCTGAGGTCTCTTACAATCTAAAGAAATAAGTACATGAACATTGTCAAGGGCAGTTACCGCCATTGGTGCTTTGCAAAATTTACGCACACAGTCAACATCCCACTATAATGAAATGTGACTGGATAACTTGGAGGAGCTCTAAAGAGCCAGAGGCAGAGAACAGGCAGACGGCGAGAGCGTCCTGAAAATCGCCATCTGCGCTTGTGCCGCTTCCAACGAGCCGTCCGTCAGATGGAATTTTCTCATTCTGTCACCACTAGTGCCGGTGCCCGCTTTATCACCCGCATCCAGACTCTACCCTGGCAACCGAGCTACCGGGCTGGCTTCTAATTCCTTCTGCCTGTAACAACTTTGTTTTTCAATCATTACAGATTTAAGTTAGGAACGACTTGGTATTTATTTTCAATAATTTTAACCATCTGCCTGCTTTCATTTCATCCAGATGCCAACAGGAAAGTTTGATATTTAAAAGTAAAATGCTTAAAGCTTTTTTTAGCCATTTTGTCTCTTCTGGGTCACAGGAGAGCACTTAAAGCGGAGTTCCACCCAAAAATGGAACTTCCGCTTAATCCACACCACACCCCCTTACATGCCACATTTAGCATGTCATTTTTTTGGGGGCCGAGTGGGGGCTTCAGGAGGAGTGGGACTTCCTGTCCCACTTCCTCCTTCCGCCGAGGGGCGGGTTAGGCGATTAAGCTTAATCGCCTACAGCAGCCCCTCCCTATAGGCGACCAGCTAGGACACTGACAGGTCCTAGACGATCACCTGTCCAATCAGCGGCGGCCCGCACCGCTCGCGCATGCTCAGTGGGTGCCCGGCCGTGAAGCCGAAGGCTGTCACGGCTGGGTGCCCACAGTTAGAATGAAGACGCCAGCTGGGGAGGGGGGAGAGGAGCAGAGGCCCAGCGCGTCGCTGGAACGTGGAGAATAATCGGCTACAATTTACATCCGTGACCAGCTGTGATTGGACACAGCTGATCACGGTGTAATAAATCGCTGATTGGCTTGTTGCCTCAATCTGTGATCAGCAGTGTCTGAGCACCTCAGCTTAAAGGATCACTAAAGGAATTTTTTTTTTTTTTGCTAAATAGCTTTCTTTACCTTACTGCAGTACTGGTTTCATGTCCTTATTGTTAGTTTTTGCTTTGAAGTTGCTGTAATCCTGCTCTGTTCTCCACAATTCCTGCTTGTCTGTTTCCTTATCACCACCATACTGGGAGCTTTCTCACGGTGGTCTAAACTGTCATCACTGTGTGTCTAAAACTTCCCAGAACCAATCAGATTCATTTTAAAAACAAAACACTGCCCTGGATTTGTTTGTTTTTATTCTGTGTGTCTATTTCTACTTTGCAGAAACATGAAGCCAGTTCAAAAGTGAAACTAACCTGCAGGCACATTATATGATTGATTTTTATCTATTTTTAATCATTTTGAAAAGGAATCAGTCAACTTTTATGTCTCTATACCCTGTAAACAGTCGTTTCAGCAAAACATTTTTTTTCCTTTAGTGACCCTTTAAGCGATCATGGGTGGACGTCATGAGACGGCCTCCCAGAACTGGCCAACTGCACTGTAGCCATCATTCAGCTATAGCATGGTCGGCAAGTGGTTAAGGACTGGTTCACACCACATGCAGTCCAGAGAATCCCCCCCCCCCCTCCTCTGAACTAGCCCCAAGTAGGGAGGGCAGCTGTCATTTTCAGGAGAAACTGTTGAGGGACTTGAAAAGTTAATAAAAGCTCTACCTGGAATAGTCTCACAAAGTAGCAGCCATTAGTCAGGACAACCGGCACACTGTGCTCTCAAGGTGTGCAAGCTTGCTGCCCCGAGTGCCCCCCCGCCATGGCACAAACAAACAATTGAAAAGGATACATTCACTTTTATACCTTTGTCAAATCCCTCCACAATGCCGGGGCGTTGTCTAGGGTTCCCAGGAAGAGTTTAAGGATTATTTAAAAAAGATTTTGTATTTGCTTCATTACCAAACAAAGCCCCTTTTGTACTGCGCATGCACAGATCGCTGGCGAGGGCACCGCATTTTATTCAAAGGTAGTATAGATTTTATGTCCTATGAAAGGCGAGCCTTGTTCTGACATGTCAGTTTATATCGATGGCTGAAAAGGTTTTCATTCTGTATAAATGCTAAACTCCCGGTAGATAAATAAGGCATCAATTAATGAAGCTCTGTACCCAGTATTCCAAAATAAAATGTTTTTAATGCAAGCAGTGTGGATACTGGCATTTAACTTGGTAGGAGCCTTTTGTAATGCCATGTACAGCAAAGCATAGACTGGGAGAGAGTGGGTCAGGAGTGGGAACCAATCCCCTGTAGAGCAGAGCTTAGACTGGGAGAGGTAGGGTTGGGGCTGGGAGCCAATCCCCTGTACAGCAAAGTGCAGACTGGGAGAAGGAGGGTCAGGACTGTGAGACAATCAATCCCCTGTAGGGCAGATCTCAAACTTGGAACTGCACGCTATAATACTCTATGTCAGTGGTAGTAGTATTTGTCAAGTGCCGCCCCTGACATCACCAAAGGGCCACCCATAATGTTCAGCAAATTGAATATTACAAAAAAACGGTCAGACATGCTAAAGAAGATAGCAAGAGACTATGGACATGCTGCAGAGGATGATCAAAGAACACGGATATGGGTGCAGGGCCATGGACATGCTACAGGAGAGGGCCAGAGGCCATGGACATGCTACAGGAGAGGGCCAGAGGCCATGGACATGCTACAGGAGAGGGCCAGAGGCCATGGACATGCTACAGGAGAGGACCAGAGGCCATGGACATGCTACAGGAGAGGACCAGAGGCCATGGACATGCTACAGGAGAGGGCCAGAGGCCATGGACATGCTACAGGAGAGGGCCAGAGGCCATGGACATGCTACAGGAGAGGGCCAGAGCCCATGGAGATGCTACAGGAGAGGGCCAGAGCCCATGGACATGCTACAGGAGAGGGCCAGAGCCCATGGACATGCTACAGGAGAGGGCCAGAGCCCATGGACATGCTACAGGAGAGGGCCAGAGCCCATGGACATGCTACAGGAGAGGACCAGAGCCCATGGACATGCTACAGGAGAGGACCAGAGCCCATGGACATGCTACAGGAGAGGACCAGAGCCCATGGACATGCTACAGGAGATGGTAAGAGACCATGGACATGCTACAGGAGAGGACCAGAGCCCATGGACATGCTACAGGAGAGGACCAGAGCCCATGGACATGCTACAGGAGAGGACCAGAGCCCATGGACATGCTACAGGAGAGGACCAGAGCCCATGGACATGCTACAGGAGAGGACCAGAGCCCATGGACATGCTACAGGAGAGGACCAGAGCCCATGGACATGCTACAGGAGAGGACCAGAGCCCATGGACATGCTACAGGAGATGACCAGAGCCCATGGACATGCTACAGGAGATGACCAGAGCCCATGGACATGCTACAGGAGATGACCAGAGCCCATGGACATGCTACAGGAGAGGACCAGAGCCCATGGACATGCTACAGGAGAGGACCAGAGCCCATGGACATGCTACAGGAGATGGTAAGAGACCATGGACATGCTACAGGAGAGGACCAGAGCCCATGGACATGCTACAGGAGAGGACCAGAGCCCATGGACATGCTACAGGAGAGGACCAGAGCCCATGGACATGCTACAGGAGAGGACCAGAGCCCATGGACATGCTACAGGAGAGGACCAGAGCCCATGGACATGCTACAGGAGAGGACCAGAGCCCATGGACATGCTACAGGAGAGGACCAGAGCCCATAGACATGCTACAGGAGATGGTAAGAGACCATAGACATGCTACAGGAGATGGTAAGAGACCATGGACATGCTACAGGAGATGACCAGAGCCCATGGACATGCTACAGGAGATGACCAGAGCCCATGGACATGCTACAGGAGATGACCAGAGGCCATGGACATGCTACAGGAGATGACCAGAGCCCATGGACATGCTACAGGAGATGACCAGAGCCCATGGACATGCTACAGGAGATGACCAGAGCCCATGGACATGCTACAGGAGATGACCAGAGCCCATGGACATGCTACAGGAGATGACCAGAGCCCATGGACATGCTACAGGAGATGACCAGAGCCCATGGACATGCTACAGGAGATGACCAGAGCCCATGGACATGCTACAGGAGATGGTAAGAGACCATGGACATGCTACAGGAGATGGTAAGAGACCATGGACATGATACAGGAAATGGTCAGACTGCAAATATCCTTTAGGAGCTGTTGGAAATTGAAGACACCAGGAGACAATCAGACTGCAGAAAAAAGGGACAGCACACAAAAAGTTAAGATATTGTGAAGCATCCAAAGACACTACCATATTCAAGGGCAACACACGAATGACTGCAGGTTGAGCACCAAGGCTCTATGGTCTATTATAATTAAACACAGCTGATAAGGTACTGGCATCAATAGTAAATGTTGTTCCACAATACCATGCCACCTGCTTCTATGCTTGTGGCTACATTGGCACAATGCCAGACACCTGGTGGGTAGGTCCCGGAGTTATTTGGGTTCAGGTCAAGGGCTTACCCAATCGTGCCTTCAAAGCTTTTATACAGAGGGGACTTTGGTAGCCCTAATTAGCTACATAAACACAGACATGTACATACGTATACAGGAATATTACATTAAGGGAATGCAGTGTTCCAGGTGCAGTGGACCTTTAAGATAGGAAAGCTTGTGTCTCTGGAAGCAATGAACTGGACAATGTGATACAAAGCAGGAAACGGCAATTCATAATGTAATAATGTCGCTATTGAAAATGTAACAGGGATCTGGCTGCAGCTGGACGGCCTCCATATCCGGCCCTGCTCTTCTATTCTGGGAGAGGCTTATTAAAAGGTATCTTTCAAGACAACCTAGTCAGACTATTACAGAAGAAATCAAGAGTCTCGGATTTTCACAAGGAGCCACTAAACCTACCGGAAGACGCTCATCGCGGCAAGAAAACCAATGGACAGCCCAGCAATTTAAATGCAGTAAAAGGACTCCTTCAAAAGAGAACGATCAAACGTTTCCGTTTATAAAAAGAGGACTACAATGGATGGGCGATTTTTTTTTATACATCTATAAACTGCTTTACCCTGCGCCAGCTGAATTTCAATCCACCTACAATGCATCCGGAAAGTATTCACAGCGCTTCACTTTTTCCACATTTTATGTAACGGCCTTATTCCAAAACTGATTAAATTCAGTATTTTCCTCCAAATTCTACAAACAATACCCCACAGTGACAACGTGAAAAAAGTTTGTTTGAAATATTTGAATTTTTTTTTTAAATAATTCCTATGTACATAAGTATTCACAATTTAGCTCAGGTGCATCCAGTTTCCACCGATCTATAAAGTGGATGTAAACCCCCAAAAATTGGAGAAATAATCGGGTTCTTCGTCAACGCCCTGACTAAGGTCCTTCTCCCCCCAATTGCTCAGTTTGGCAGGGAGGCCCGCTCTAGAAAGTTTCTTCTATTTACAGATGGAGGCCGCTGTGCTCTTTGGGACCTTCAATGCTGCAGAAACATTTATGTAATCTGTGCCTCAATACAATCCTGTCTCGGAGGTCTAAAGACAGTTCCTTAGACTTCATAGCTTGGTTTGTGCTCTGACATGCACTGTTATCTGCGAGACCTTATATATAAACAGGTGTGTGCTTTTCCAAATTGCATCCAATCAACTGAATTTACCACAGCTGGACTCCAACCAAGCTGTAGAAACATCTTAAAGTGGATGTAAACCCAAAAATGTTTTTTTTTATGTCACAATATAAATAATTAGATTTCCTATCATCTGTGCCCAGTCTTGCCACACAGAGTTAATCCAGATCTGAGCAATCCTCTTATTGTTCAGTGAAAATTAACAGACTTCCAGATAAAAACCTGTCTAAATAAAAAGTCCTTTCCATCCCCTTGCTTCGAGTGACAGGTATTTACATATCTCGTGCACTAGCTTGGACACATGCACATTCCTGGATGTTTATCATAATATGAGGTGATCCACCGTTCATTGTGAGAGGTAATGTATGGTGCAGTGAACGGAAAGGACTTTTTATTTAGACAGGTTTTTATCTGGAAGTCTTCATTTTCACTGAACAATAAAAGAGGATTTCTCAGAGCTGGATTAACTCTGTGCGGCAATACTGGGCACAGATAATAGGAAATCTTATTCTCTACATTGTGACAAAGAAAAAAAAATTTAAAACATTTTTGGGTTTACATCCACTTTAAAATGTTTCTACGGCTTGGTTGGAGTCCACCTGTGGTAAATTCAGTTGATTGAATGCGATTTGGAAAGGCACACACCTGTCTATACATAAGGTTTCACAGATAACAGTGAATGTCAGAGCACAAACCAAGCTAAGAAGTCCAAGGAACTGTCTTTAGACCTCCAAAACAGGATTGTATTGAGGCACAGATCTGGGGAAGATTACATAAATGTTTCTGCAGCATTGACGGTCCCAAAGAGCACAGCGGCCTCCATCTGTAAATGGAAGAATCTTTCTAGAGCGGGCCTCCTTGCCAAACTGAGCAATTGAGGGAGAAGGACCTTAGTCAGGGAGTTGACGAAGAACCCGATTATTTCTCTACAGAGGAACGCTGAAGCTCTGTCAGAGTAAGGAGAACCCTTCAGAGGAACAACCATCTCTACAGCACTCCACCAATCAGACCTGTATGGTAGAGTGACCAGACTGAAGCCACTGCTCAGAAAAGGCACATGACAGCCTGCCTCGAGTTTGCCTGAAGGACTCTCAGATCATGAGAAACACAATTCTCTGGTCTGAGAAAACAAAGATTGAACGCTTTGACCTGAATGGCAAGCATCATGTCTGGAGGAAACCAGGCACCGCTCATCACCTGGCCAATACCATCCCTACAGTGAAGCATGGTGGTGGCAACATCATGCTGTGGGGATGTCTTTCAGTGGCAGGAACTGGGAGACTAGTCAGGTTCAAGGGAAAGATGAATACATATAAAGACATCCTTGATGAAAACCTTCTCAAGAGCATTTTAAGGATATGTATATATTTTAAACAATTGATTTCTGTCAAGCAGGGACAGTCACACACAGATCAAAATTCAGCGTATGGGGCAGCTTTAGGCAGGGCTCGACAAATTTGCTTAGAATCTAGGAGCCAGCTAAAAAACTTAGAAGCCAGTTTTTTAAATCAGCTGCCCAGTGCCTAGAACTGCTCATCTCACACCTGATGCCAAGCGAAAAAAGACAGATATAAAAATAAATGGTTATTTTGCAAATAAGTCAATTTTTCTCCTTCACTGATGCGCGCTGATGAGGCGGCACCGACGGACACTAATTAGGCGGCACCAAGGCCCCAATCACACCTGAGCATAGCGTTTTGAGGCAGAAAGTCGCACAATTTTGCCGCCATTTTTAAAGCGTTTTTTTACCATGTTTTTTCCACGATTTTGTACAGGTCAAAAGGTCACCAATGTAAAAAGCAGAAAAACGCCCAAATCTGCCTAAAAAAAAGTCCCAGAACTTGTTTATGCTTCTGGCTTCAGGCGTTTTGGATTGAAGACCACCTCCCTAGAGAAAACGATTTTTTTCCCCTCCAGCGTTTTGTAGCTTCAGGCTTCAAGCTACAAAATGCTCAGGTGTGAATGGGGTCCAACGGGCCACCGATGAGGCAGCACCCAACGGCCACCGATGAGGCAGCACCCAACGGCCACCGATGAGGCAGCACCCAACGGCCACCGATGAGGCAGCACCCAACGGCCACCGATGAGGCAGCACCCAACGGCCACCGATGAGGCAGCACCCAACGGCCACCGATGAGGCAGCACCCAACGGCCACCGATGAGGCAGCACCCAACGGCCACCGATGAGGCAGCACCCAACGGCCACCGATGAGGCAGCACCCAACGGCCACCGATGAGGCAGCACCCAACGGCCACCGATGAGGCAGCACCCAACGGCCACCGATGAGGCAGCACCCAACGGCCACCGATGAGGCAGCACCCAACGGCCACCGATGAGGCAGCACCCAACGGCCACCGATGAGGCAGCACCCAACGGCCACCGATGAGGCAGCACCCAACGGCCACCGATGAGGCAGCACCCAACGGCCACCGATGAGGCAGCACCCAACGGCCACCGATGAGGCAGCACCCAACGGCCACCGATGAGGCAGCACCCAACGGCCACCGATGAGGCAGCACCCAACGGCCACCGATGAGGCAGCACCCAACGGCCACCGATGAGGCAGCACCCAACGGCCACCGATGAGGCAGCACCCAACGGCCACCGATGAGGCAGCACCCAACGGCCACCGATGAGGCAGCACCCAACGGCCACCGATGAGGCAGCACCCAACGGCCACCGATGAGGCAGCACCCAACGGCCACCGATGAGGCAGCACCCAACGGCCACCGATGAGGCAGCACCCAACGGCCACCGATGAGGCAGCACCCAACGGCCACCGATGAGGCAGCACCCAACGGCCACCGATGAGGCAGCACCCAACGGCCACCGATGAGGCAGCACCCAACGGCCACCGATGAGGCAGCAACCAACGGCCACCGATGAGGCAGCAACCAACGGCCACCGATGAGGCAGCAACCAACGGCCACCGATGAGGCAGCTCTGATGGGCACGAGGTGGCACAGATGGGCTGTGCTCCAGTGAAGGACACTGACAGGTGGCACCGATGAGATGGCAATCACCATCCACAGTGGCAGTAAGGAAAGGGTGACTGATCAAGGCCACAACCTCAACTCCAGCTGTCAAACTGGGAAGATGATGTTGCGGTCTCCAACACAAGCTAGATTGTTTTCAATGTGGCTGTCTCCTGCAGCTAATAGCAGGGGTTCTCACATCTAATTGGAGGGTGCACTCACAGATGTGAATGAATCCTTAGACAATTGTCATCTGAACAGTTGTCCCCACTGAAATATGTCCCCTACGCTCCTGCACAGTTTTAAAATGTTGGATTTCCCTTCTATTTTTGTACTGGAGAAATTGATCACCAGATTTGGGACAAGTAAAAACCTGTAGATGAGGTTTTAACACTTCTACGCTGTAAACTAAAATAAATGTTTTGGTTTTATACTTTAATCCCCTACTTGTAAAATTGTCTTTCTGGTCCATGACCACGGCTGAGCTGAGGGCACATAATCCGTAAAAAAAAAAATTAAACATTATTCAAAAGCCACAAAAATTGTGGCCCCTGGCCCAACTCGCTTATCAGAGCTGCCAGTTCACCTTCAAGGTGGTGATAAATCCTCTAACCCTCCCATTATTACTCTCCACGGAGCTTTTCCAATATCCAGGATTCTCGGATGCAAAACACATCCATTTTAAATTCCCGAAGCTGCTCGGCTTTATACAAATTTTCCTAAAGCGTATCAAAGCCAACGAAAAGCCCCAAGAGGGAACTTTCACATTTTCCACTTTTTTTTTCCCTTTCCTTTCCATGCAGCGTTCAGCGACTCCGGGAGAGGTGGCTGTGCTGAAAACAGAACACCAAAGCTGATGGGAAAAATCAATTCTTCACGTTGGAGGGTGTTACTAATGCATCTAAAGAGGTCACAAAGCATAGTGCTGACAATGGCACTTGACTCCGGAGGTTAGGCCTATCATGGAATTAAAATTCAGCCTTCTTCAAAGCCTGCTATCCTAAGAGGCCTAAAAGTAGAAAGCCGACACGGAGGTTCAAAGCAAGGACTAGATTTTGGCTCCGATGAGAGGTTTATCCGCATAGAGGATACCCACAATCTTACAGATACATCCGTTTGATCATATAAATCCTTCCTCTGGGAAAGCCAAATAAAAAATCCCTCAAAATGATGCTGCAAAATACAGCTGTAAATAGCACCCCTTTACCTGATCCACAAAAGTAAAAACTTTCCCTGGCTTTAATGGAAAGAACATGACCAATCCCACTGGAATGCTCAAGTTAGAACACAGTCCTGGATTTCTGGTCTGGTAGCAAAATTACACACGGAAATCGTGAACCTAATGGATCGGTACAACAGCCAGATGAGTAGCAATTTAACTGGTTCCCAACCGGCGCACGCCGATGTACGTCGACAGAATGGCAAATGGGCGTACAGGTACGTCCCCTTTAATTTGCGAGCAGTGTGGTTGCGCTCACGACCCCGACGTCAGCTTTGCGATCACTACCACAGAACCGATCACCGCCGTGTCCCGCGATCGGGTCACAGAGCTGAAAAATGGGGAGATGTGTGTAAACACAACATCTCCTCGTTCTGCCTAGGGCAGTGTTTCTCAACTCCAGTCCTCAAGGCCCCCCAACAGGTCAGGTTTTCAGGATTTCCATTATTTTGCACAGGCGATTTGATCAGTTTCACTGCCTTAGTAATTCCCACAGCCTTTTCATCTGAGGGAAATCCTGAAAACATGACCTGTTGGGGGGGCGTGAGGACTGGAGTTGAGAAACACTGGCCTAGGGTGACACGTCACTGATCGTGTTCCCCATCATCGGGAACAATGATCAGTAACATGTCACGGCAAGCCACGCCCCCTAACAGCTAAAACTTCTCCCTATGTCTTACCTAACCCCTTCAGCGCCCCCTACAGGTTAACCCCCTTCACTTCCAGTGTCATTTTTACAGTAACAGTGCATTTTTATAGCACAGATTGCTGTAAAAATGACAATGGTGCCGAAATGGTGTCAAAAGTGTCCAATGTTTCCGCCATGTCACAGTCACAAAAAAAAAAACCTTGGTCGCCGCCATTACTAGTTAAAAAAAGAAAAAAGAAAAATGCCATAAAACTATCCCCTATTTTGTAGACACTAACTTTGCGCAAACCAATATACGCTTATTACGATTTTTTTTACTAAAAATATGTAGAAGAATACGTATCGGCCTAAACCGAGGAAAAAAAATGTTTATATATTTTTTTGGGGATATTATAGCAAAAAGTAAAATATAGATATTTCTTTCAAAATTGTCGCTCTATTTTTGTTTATAGCGCAAAAAATAAACCACAGAGGTGATCAAATACCACCAAAAGAAAGCTCTATTTGTGGGGGAAAATTTTCTATTTTGTTTGGGAGCTACATCGCACGACCGCGCAATTGTCAGTTAAAACGACGCAGAAAGTGGATATCTCAGCAGGTACCAGCTCTCATATACTACGCATAGTCTATGTATGTCAGCTGCGTATTTACCCGTTTCCATGGAGTCCAGATTGAACAATGATGGAAACACTTGGCCTCCAACTTATTAAACCCGCATATTTTCCAATATTCTAATGGTTAGCAAACTCATCTGAGCCAAATGCAACTCTGTTTTAAAGGATAAAAAAAAAAAAATGTAAAAAAAAACGCCATTACATGTCTCCTAAATACAATTGTAAACCAGATTTCAAGCAGGAGTAGCCAATAAACATGAACCCAGTAACAATTAACCAGAGGATCGCCAGTTGCTGTGAAGCTATAAGTCTCAACGTACAAACTGCAGGTAGACGCGTCTACGGTCTATTCGACTCAAAGCAACAGTGATAGCAGGCAACATGGAGATCACCGGCTTTCAAAGGAGGTCCCTCTTGGTGCTTCTGTTTTATGAAAATGCATAATCTCTCCATCCACACCTACTGCGAGAACAAGATCAATGAAAAGAAGATCCGTCCAGAACACATCACCAACATGGACGAGGTCCCCCCTCACTTTTGATATCCCCATAACCGTACTGTTGAGAAAACAGGGACCAGACCGGTATCTATACGCACTACAGGAAACGAGAAGTCATCCTTCACTGTAGTTCTCGGTTGCCAGGCTAATGGGCAAAAACTACAACCTGGGGGGCGTGGCCTGGACATGGCTGTGTGAGGCTGCTTTTCTCTTGAGCTCCCGGCCTGTCCCTTCCCTAACCGGCCAAAAACGACTTTAAAGTCGGCATGCAATCGAACAAACAGAAGAGAACAAGAGCTTCCATCCGGGTGACCCGTTCCAGTGTGTCCGCCGGTGACATCCACCGCTACTTTGAGCCCCAGGGTCGGATCTCTCCGGGAGCCCGGGCGACGGCTCCACGTGGAGCTGCACGTGGAGACCCCACAGAGGCCTGCGATCCCCCGCGGCGGCCCCCACCTGGAAGCTTTCAGACACCAGCATCGAGACCAGGACCGTCGGCAGGATCGCCGATCCGACCTCCGATCATGGCAACACCACCGCACTCACCTGGGGGTACACAGACGGACCAGGACATCCGCGCGCTTTTGCAGGCCCTCCCGACGAGATCCGATATAGAAGCGCTCATCCTGCGCCTGGAGGAGACCCACCGCCGAGACTACCAGGAGGTACGAGCGGAGGTCTCCACGCTGAGCGAGAGGGTGTCCACAGGAGAGGGATCGCTTCAAGCGCTTGTGGGACGTGTGGCGGACCTGGAAAGGGCCAGAGACCAACATAGGGATACCGCAGTGGCCCTACAGCTTCACTTAGAAGAGATGGAAGACCGAAACCGCCGCAATAACTTACGGCTTCGCGGCATACCAGAGACGGTAGAGGCGGAATCCCTGGGAGGACATGTTCAGTCCCTGTTCAGGGGGGTGCTGGAGGAGCCGGAGGCGGTGGTGGAGGTCGACCGGGCGCATAGGGCCCTGGGGCCTAGGTCCACGGATCCGGACAGGCCTCGGGACGTGGTATGCAGGCTCCTGAGGTACACCCAGAAGGAACAAATACTGCGCAGGGCGTGGGAGCTGGGGGGAATCCCTCTGGACGACGCTGAGATCCGGATCCTACCAGATGTCTCCCGGGCGACACTACGCAGAAGAGCCATGCTGAAACCGGTCCTGGAACTAGCCAGAGAGAAGGACTTCACCTATAGATGGGGCTACCCACTTTCAGTGACCTTCCGGAAGGAAGGCTCAGCCTTTACTCTACAGACCCCGGCTGACCTCCCGGACCTCTTCCAATTTCTTGGAGCAGAACAAGTGCGCGTCCCGGACTGGCTGCAGATCCTCCCGCGTACAGCCGGCCGCTCGGGCCCCTCAAACTACAGAGCCGCGGCCCATCCCCGGCGACGGAGACCCGGAGGACGGAGAGACAGAGCACCATCGGGACATGAGGAACGTGAGTAGGCCGTAGGCCGCAGTCCCCCACTCCGCCTTGCACCCCAACTACCCAAAATTGTTGCCGGATTGTTCCTGCCCTGACCCCTAATGAGACCGATCGCCATTGAGCTGAGGCCTCCCTGTGTTCTTGTCCCCATCCATGCCCCGGATCCAGTTATGCCTGTTTATTGAGGTGGGGGGGGTCGCCTTCCACTCATACTGCCCACACGGCGGACCGCTGTTGGGCCGTCTCGGCCCGTCCCGGGGGGAGCGGGGAGGGGGGCCTGGCAACCACCATCTACATCATCACATCCCTGCGCTCGGCTCCCCCCCCCTGGCCGTAGGCCCCTGCGGATATGTTGCACACCCTATGCAGGCGAAACTGAGGGCCACAGTGCCAATAAAACGCACCCAAGGTCCTAGCTCCCCTCACGAGGACCCACTTACTCCACCAGGGAGTCGGCTTCCCCTACTGCTCTAAGACGCTCATGAGAGACGGATGAGAGAACATTCAGCAGATTCTGGACCGCTCACCTAAGTCCACTGGGTGACATTTAGCTTACTTTGAGCTGGCATACAGATGAGATGGGTTGGCGGGGGGTGATGGATTTATAGTACATCTGGCCTTACGTAGAGCCCCTCCGGTCAGCTGAGAGATGGACACCCACCCGAAAGAGATGTTGGGTGGCGGAGCCCCGACATACTTAAAGATCAGGCCAGCTTCTTCACAATATGGGACATTGGGGTGGAGAGCAACGGCACACGTTAGAGGTTTCTTTGTTTAAGAGGGGGGGATGGGGTGGAAGGACTGCCATACCGCTCTCTCTGCCTGGGGAACTGTTTATGTTTACCGATGCTCCCCCTAGGGGTGGCTACGCTATCTTATTGGGGGGCGTGCTGCTGCTCAGCTTATGTTTTACAGTTTCTGGTGTATTATGTATTCCTTTGTTTTACCCTTTTTTCTTTTTGGTTCTTTTTTTTCTTCTGTCTCTGTTGTTTGACTGAAATTGATTGCACTGTTAACTAGATTCACACCACCAAGATTGGTCGGGAGGGGGAGGGATGGGACCTGGGGGCTCGCCTCTACGGTCCGGTTCAGCCAACTACCCACCTAGGTCTGCGCTCAGGTTCTGGCTATCTGCCGGTGAGTGCGTTTGCCGATTAGGCTAATTTAGATTTCTCTTCGGAGGCCACACGCCCTAGTGTCAGCCTTCTTCTCGGGTTACTTCCCTCCTTTGTTTTCTCTCACCTCTTTTCTCCTCCTCTCCCATCTTTTCCCTCACTCCCTATCCACTTTTATACCTCCTCCCCTGATCTACGGTAGATCCCCCTCCTTCCCTACTCCCCAAGTCGGATCGCTTTCCGAACCTTGGGGTTCCCTCCCTCCCCAGTCTCGCGGGCATGGACACGTTAACCGTGGTCACCTTGAACGCCAAGGGCTTGAATGTCCCTGAAAAGAGGAGAATGCTCCTCCTGGATATGCGCCGTCTTGGTGCGGACATAGTCCTGATCCAGGAGACGCATTTCAGAGATAACGCCCTGCACATGCTTAAGAACAGATATTACCCTACGGTCTATCACTCATTGAACGCGGCATCCAAGTCTAAGGGAGTCTCAATACTGGTATCA
Source organism: Rana kukunoris (assembly GCA_029574335.1). Taxonomy (NCBI): domain Eukaryota; kingdom Metazoa; phylum Chordata; class Amphibia; order Anura; family Ranidae; genus Rana; species Rana kukunoris. The sequence goes on from CM056049.1 coordinate 697,086,067, forward strand.
GCTAGGGTCCCATGGACTTACGGCGACATGCGAACAGATAACGAGGGCCGTTTCTTGTTTTTGAAGGGACGTGTGGGGACATCGCAGGTTACTATTGCAAACCTGTATGCCCCGAACGACCGACAAGATAGCTTCCTGAAGAGACAAATTGATCACCTGACCAACTTTGCTGAAGGGCAACTAATAGTAGGAGGGGATTTTAATACCCCTTTGATCCCATCAGAGGACACCTCGTCAGGGAAGTCCTCTATGTCGGGTGACACTCGCAGGCGTATACATGCAGCTTTTCACTCAGCACAATTGGTGGATGCCTGGCGCCTCCTCCACCCTGGAGAGAGAGACTATTCCTTTTTTTCTAAACCTCACCAGAATTACTCGCGCATCGACTATTTTATGATCCCGCACAGACACCTAGCGGCAGTGAAAGACGTAAAGATAGGCTCCATTACATGGTCGGATCATGCTCCAGTCACGCTGTCCTATAGTCTATCAGACATACGGACGTCCCAGAGACATCCCTGGAGGCTCAATGAGAGCCTGCTGCAGGATCCAGATGTTATGTCTGAAGTAACGACGGAAATCAACCATTATTTTACCACAAACACTACGCAGGACAGTGACCCGGGGGTGGTCTGGGAGGCCCATAAAGCGGTAATACGAGGCATCTTGATTAAACATGGGGCCCGCCTTAAAAAACTAAGAACTGAACTACTAGACTCCCTACTTCTTAAGCTACAGGTGCTAGAGTCCCAACACAAAAGGACCCCGACGAATCAAATATACTCTGACCTGAATACCGTCCGTAAGAAAATTACTGATGTCCTACAATATAAAGCCAAGGCAGCGATACAAATTTGTAAGCGCAAAGTCTATGAGTCAGGGAACAAATGCGGGAAGATGTTAGCACAAGCGATTCGGTCACAACACATGGCGTCATACATCCCGCATATCACCTCGCATAGAGGTCGCAAGATCTCGGTCCCCCAGCAAATTTCACAGGAATTCCGTACCTTCTATCGAGCCCTATATAATCTACCCCCGTCCTCCCCAGACCCTGACTTGACACAGATGACGGACTACCTGACAGCCTCTCAAATGCCGACCCTAGCGTTGGAGTCGAGAAAGCTGCTCGAAGAGCCGATAACGCTGCCTGAGCTGCAGGGGGCACTTAAATCCTCCAAACCCGGCAAAGCTCCGGGTCCTGATGGCCTTACCACTGCCTATTATAAATCCCTGTTACCGTCTTTAGGAGGTAGACTGGTAGACCTATTTAACACATTAGGCTCAGGCAAGAAATTACATTTTAGTACCCTGCAAGCTCAGATAGCGGTGATTCACAAAGAGGGCAAGGATCCGGGACAGTGCGGTAGCTACCGCCCGATCTCCCTACTAAATACCGATGTTAAACTCTTCACTAAAATAATAGCGATCAGACTCCAACGCTTCCTCCCCGACCTTATACACCTAGACCAAGTAGGCTTCGTACCAACCAGAGAGGCAAGGGACAACACGGCGAAGGTCTTAAACCTGTTGCATATCGCGAATACCTCGGATACCCCCTGTGTCTTCCTAGGCACAGACGCCGAAAAGGCGTTCGACCGGGTTAGCTGGCGGTTCATGTTCACCACCCTGAAACACATAGGTATTGGACAGAAGATGCTGGGGTGGATATCTGCAGCGTACACGGGTCCGACGGCTAGGGTCAGGGCAAACGGGACGCTATCAGACCCATTTACAATAACAAATGGGACCAGACAGGGCTGCCCATTGTCGCCCCTCCTGTTCGCCCTGTCCCTGGAACCCTTTTTACAACATATCCGGCTAAACCCTGACATTACAGGACTGGTGGTGGGCAAGGATCACTGTAAGGTCTCGGCATATGCCGACGACATGCTATTCTCACTAACGAAGCCATTGCTATCCTTACCAAGCCTAATGAAAGAATTTGACATATATGGGACTCTCTCCAACCTGAAAATTAACCTTTCCAAGTCGGAGGCGATGGGGGTGGGAGTGCCCTTACCACAACTATCACACCTGCGAGATAGTTTTAAGCTAAAGTGGACAGAGACAGCGTTGACGTACTTAGGAACGCGCATACCTTCTAAAATACATAACGTCTATAAACTTAACTTCCCGCCCCTGCTTAGAACGATCCGTGGCCTATTGGATACGTGGACCACGGGTCTGCATTCCTGGTTCGGTAGGAACAGTATACTGAAAATGACCATCCTGCCCAAATTCCTATATCTCCTGCAGGCCCTTCCCATTCACATTCCACCAGAATATTTCAAGCAGGTGCAAACGGTATTTAAAACATTTCTCTGGGCAGGACGGCACCCCAGGATACACAAATCGATTCTCTCCCTACCTAAGCAATACGGTGGCCTGGCAGTGCCGGACATACGTAGATATTACCACGCGGCGCAGCTGAACCGCCTGATTGACTGGTGCAGACATGAACCGACCAAGTTGTGGACACGAATGGAGCAAGCACAAAGCAGAATCTTACTGCGGCGAGCCCCATGGTGCCACAGTCTGTTGCAAAAGGAGGTGCGCCAGCATCCCCTGATAGGCAACACAATCAGCGTGTGCAGGAGACTTCTAGAACACAACCGCCTAGCGTCGGTTGACTCGCCGCTTCGTCCAATTTTAGGTAACCCATCTTTTGAGCCGGGAATCGGGGACGCTAAATTCCGTAAGCTGCTGGAGTCTGGACTTTTTCAGGCCTCACATTTCAGTCTACCGGGCAGGTGGAGAACGCCGGCCGAGTTGATAGACCCGGGCGGTGGTTTCCATCTGGATTTCATGAGGGCGGGTCAGCTTAGCCACTTTCTGGGGACTATCCCGCCCCCTCCTGGTACGGGGCACCCTCTCACGCCACTAGAAGAGCTATGCTCGGAATCGGGACCCCTGCCACACGCCTTGTCCTCCCTACACACACTGCTAATTACGCCAGAAGAGGGGTATCAAACCCCGTGTTTTGAGAAGTGGGAACGGGACCTCGGTGGTCCCCTCCCTACTAGCACAAAACAACACATACTAACATTTACACACAAATCATCGATATGTACAAAGATACAGGAGACCAATTATAAAATTTTGATGAGATGGTATAGGACCCCGGTCCTTTTGCATAGACTCTTCCCAACAGTGTCCGATCTTTGTTGGAGATGCCAGACCGAAAAAGGGACTCTGCTTCATATCTTCTGGTCATGCCCACGCCTCCGCACATTCTGGGAGGAGGTGAGGAGAATTGCTCAGAATTTCACAGACCGTACAATCCCTGACGACCCGACGTATTTCCTTTTGCATGTGACTGACATCCCTGCCCGCAGGTACAAAAGATCTGTCATTCGGCACCTTTTGGATGCGGCTAAAGCATGCATCCCGCTTTGCTGGAAATCTCCTCATCCTCCAACGGTGGCCATGTGGCTGCGGAGGGTGGACGAGATCAATAGGATGGAAGACCTAATCCTGACAAAGCAGGACAGAAATGAACAGTACACCCAGACCTGGCAATTATGGAATATGTTTACATACTCTGAAGAGGGCCAGGCCCTCAGAGGCAGCAGACTGTGCTCCCAGATAGGGCAAACCTCCCCCCCGGACGGCAGTTCGACTACATAGTCAAATTCTGCACGGGAGTGCGCTGTTCTATGCTTGACAGCTGTCCATGCTCGCGCGTCCCCCCCCCCCCCCCTGCTCATCATTATCCCCCCCCCCCTCTCTTCTCCTCTCCTTTCCTTTATGCCCTCTGGGCAATGTCCTCATCTCTCACACTTCTCTCTCTACACTAATACTTGTAACTTAGAAAACGGAAAAGACGGGAGGCTGAGCCCCGGGAGTACCTGCGAGTCGGGAATGACGCATAGGGCCAGGCTCCCCGTGGGGTTCCTTGTATGTTATTATTACTTATGCACTGTATGTTAATGTGGCTCGTGTGGGCCGGCTTCCTGTTATGAATAAATAAACAATTTAAAAAAAAAAACTACAACCTATGGTAATTTTCAAGAGGAAGACTTTGCCAAAAGAAAAGTTTCCGGTTAACGTCATTTTAAGAGGAGAAGATGAGTGAGTGGCTGAGAGAGGTCTACGTTAAGAGACCGGATGGCTTTTTCCACAAATCTCCGTCCCTATTGATCTGTGACTCCATGCACGCCCATCTGACCGATACTGTCAAAGCCCAAGTGAAGAAAACCAATTCGGTGCTTGCCATCATTCCGGGTGGATTAACCAATGAACTCCAGCCGCTAGATATTGGTGTCAACAGGTCGTTTAAAGTTAAATTGCGAGCTGCGTGGGAGCATTGGATGGCAGAAGGTGAACACACATTCACCAAGACAGGAAGGCAACTCCGGGCAAGTTACACCACTATCTGCCAGTGGATGCCTGGGCGAAGGTATCAGTCTCCAGTGACATCCGAGCTTTCAGGAACGCCGGAATCATCACTTAACAGCCAAGTAACAGCAACGAGACTCTGATAATGATGAGAGGGATCTGGGCACGCTTGATGCCAAAATCGCCCAACTGTTACACTCAGACACTGAAGATGAAGAATATGATGGATTTGTGGTAGAGGAATAAAAAATAAAAAAAAAGTCAGTGTATTGTTTTGTTTTTTATGTGTGTAAGGCCTCATTCACACATGGCGGACTCTGTCGCAGTCCGTCCCGAATGAGTCCGTCAGCTCAGCGAGAGATCAGTCCGCAGATCTCCGCTGAGCCAACGGATGACAAGCTTCTCTCTGCTCACTGAGCGGGGAGGGGCTTGTCGGCACCGCTGTCTGCTATGGAGCGATCTGATGAAAACGGACAGCATGTCCGTTTTCATCAGATCTTACCCGATCCGATCCGCATGGACGGATGGGGACGTATCCCCCATACGTCTGTTTTTAGCGGATCCAATCAGGTTGGATGTCAGCGGACATGTCTCCGCTGACATCCGACGCTCCATAGGGATGCATGGAGCGCCCGTTCAGGTCCGCCGTCAAAACAGGCGGACCTGAACGGATTGTAAGTGTGAATGAGACCTAACACTGAACAATGTTGAGAGCTATTGTGAAAGAGTTAAATAAAGATCGACTTATCAGGGTTTTGTTTCATTTAATGCATGCGCCTTATAACCCGGTGCACCTTATGTATGAAAATAAACTCGTTGGCAGTCGCTCAATGATATTGCGCCTTATAACCCGATGCACCTTATGGTCCGAAAAATACGGTAGAAACGCTACTCTTTTTTTTGCAATATTTTTTCCCACAAAAGGTGGAGTTACCCTTTAACATGAATTTGTCCACCCCAGTCCAGAATCCACTATACCTTTACAAAAGGAGGAATAACCTGAAAACATTCTATAAAAGGGTTTCTTAATTTGCAACACTAAAAAATTTTACAATATTCAGCATCCCGTAGATTACCTGATAAGGAATGTCTCCATTTCCAACACTACAAAATGTACAATAATCAGCATCCTATAGATCTCCTAAAAGCCAGGCCAAAAGGTCATAGAGGCAGATCTATTTTAAGGAGTGGCTAATAATACCTCTCAGGAGTCGTTGTACACATTAACTGACAGGAAATGTACAGCTGCCGGTTAACGCTCAGGAAACGAACTTTATTCCTCCCACTCCACTGCATCCAACAACACTAAAACTAATGGAGCTCTTCATTAAGGTTTTACATTTTAAAAAATAACTTTAATGTAACTTTTTTTTTTTTTTTAGGGTGGACCACCCGCTTTAAAAGGGGGAAAGAAAAATGTAATAACAATCATACAATCCTGTATACACAATCCTCTACCCATAGCTGATCAAAAGGAAAGCAAACCCCAAATTTTCTTTCACTTACTCTCTAGTGATAAAAGTAAACAGAACAAATAAAGAAAGAGGGTGAATCTCCTTAAAAAGGTGGCACAGACAGCAATCAAAACTGACAGGGGTTCCAATCCCTCTCCACTCTATCCCCAAAAAAAGGGGGGGGGGGGGTTTGCCTTTAGTTATACTTTAACCACTTAACGCCCGCCGCACGACTATGTACGTCCACAGAATGGCACGTACAGGCAGATGGGTGTACATGTACGTCCCTGCCTTCTTGCGGGTCGGGGGTCCGATCGGGGCCCCCCCGCGCGTGCTACATGCGGTGGGCATCTTACCTGCGGGAGTGATCCGGGATGAGGGGGCGGCTGTTAGTTTTTTGTCTGCCCCCTCGTGATCGCTCCCAGCCAATCCCCTGAGCCTCCGCCATGTGACTTCCTCTCCCTGTGTAATTTAAACACTGGCAGAGGAAGTGATGTCAGCTCTCCTCTCGGCGGTATTTTCAATCCGGCGAGAGGAGAGAAGACATCAGAAGTAAGTCGCACTAACACTACACTGACCCCACACACATAGGCACATTAACCCCTTCCGAACACCCCCCCCCAGCCCCCTGTTACAGTGTCACTGATTGCAGTGATCATATATTCACTGATCACTGCATTTAGTGTCAGTGTGACAGTTAGTGTGACAGGCAGTTAGTGTTAGGTCCAGGGTAGCCCCGTACCCCCCCAATAAAGGTTTAACCCCTTGATCACCGCCCTAGTTAATCCTTTCACCCCCTATTGCCAGTGTCACTAAGCGATCGTTTTTCTGATCGCTGTATTAGTGTCGTAGTATTGCAATTTTTTTTACTAAAGACATGTGGTTGAATACATTTTGGCCTAAATGTTTGACTTAAATTTAGTTTATTCTATTTTTCTTATAACAAAAAGTAAAAAATATTGTTTTTTTTAAAAAATCTCTATTTTTGTTTATAGCGCAAAAAATAAAAATCGCAGAGGCAATCAAATACCATCAAAACAAAGCTCTATTTGTGGGAAGAAAAGGACGCACATTTTGTTTGGGAGCCACAGCGCACGACCGCGCAATTGTCTGTTAAAGCGACGCAGTGCCGAATTGTAAAAACGCCTCTGGGCATTTAGCAGCATATTGGTCCGGGGCTTAAGTAGTTAACCAAGTGTTCCTCAACTCCAGTCCTCAAGATGCCCAGGTCATGTTTTCTGGATTTCCCTCAGATGAAACGGCTGTAGTAAGTGGCAATTACTAAGGCCAGCCATGCATTATACAATTTTCTTATTCAATTTTCCTTTCAATTTACCAAAACCAAACCATATAATATGAAGTCAAACCTAAACACTTCCAATGTGTATACAGTCAGGCAGGCCCTTGCACTACATAGTTGAAGGTAAATCTAAAGAAAATTGAAGGAGGTGAAAGGAAAAAAAAAAATACCAAAGAAAAATAAAAAAAAGTTTCTGAAAACGATTGCAGCACAAGAGAAGTCCAGCAGACAAAAGTGATGCAGCAATCAACCATAAAGAGTGCCTGGAAAGTGTTTTACCACAATAGTTCACACATTGGTTTAAAACATGTAGATAATAGCAAAACTGTTATAGGCCAAATTAAACTACATGAAGAAATTAATCGAAAAGCAATTAAATAAAATTATCATCTATCACAGCTTATTGAGCTACTAGGGCGTGTAATTGGCTGCAAACTATGTGTGGATTATGTTTTGCCGCTTCTCGTGGGCGTGCAGAAAATTAAGTTGTAATTGACTTTGTAACTTTGTCCTAAAAACTCCATTTGATTTAACAAAGCATAAAAGGTAAAATGCAAGTGCCCTTTAATTACGGTAAAAGGCACCAGACAAAAATAATTTACTGTCTGACTTCATAATAAGTATTCAAGAATGAGGAAATCTGATGCTTTCGCCCTAACTCTTCCACCTGGCAGCGTCCAAATGTACCTACCCCATGCAGCGTACAGTCATATTATAGTAAACCTGTCTGACTTCTCATAACATAACTCTGAAGCTGGACAGCAGGCACTCTTCAGTGCCAAAACCTTCACAAGCAAATTCAGAGGGAGAGCGAGCGAAAGCAAGAGCGAGCGCAAGAGCGAAAGCGAGCGCAAGAGCGAGAGCAAGAGGGAGAGGGAGAGCGAGAGCGAGAGCGAGAGCGAGAGCGAGAGCGAGAGCGTGAGGGAGAGGGAGAGCGAGAGCGAGAGCAAGAGCGAGAGGGAGAGGGAGAGCGAGAGCAAGAGGGAGAGCAAGAGGGAGAGCGAGAGGGAGAGCGAGAGCAAGAGGGAGAGCGAGAGCAAGAGGGAGAGCGAGAGCAAGAGGGAGAGCGAGAGCAAGAGGGAGAGCGAGAGCAAGAGGGAGAGCGAGAGCAAGAGGGAGAGCGAGAGCAAGAGGGAGAGCGAACGCAAGAGGGAGAGCGAACGCAAGAGGGAGAGCGAACGCAAGAGGGAGAGCGAACGCAAGAGGGAGAGCGAACGCAAGAGCGAACGCAAGAGCGAACGCAAGAGGGGGAGCGAACGCAAGAGGGGGAGCGAACGCAAGAGGGGGAGCGAACGCAAGAGGGGGAGCGAACGCAAGAGGGGGAGCGAACGCAAGAGGGGGAGCGAACGCAAGAGGGGGAGCGAACGCAAGAGGGGGAGCGAACGCAAGAGGGGGAGCGAACGCAAGAGGGGGAGCGAACGCAAGAGGGAGAGCGAACGCAAGAGGGAGAGCGAACGCAAGAGGGAGAGCGAACGCAAGAGGGAGAGCGAACGCAAGAGGGAGAGCGAACGCAAGAGGGAGAGCGAACGCAAGAGAGAGAGCGAACGCAAGAGAGAGAGCGAACGCAAGAGAGAGAGCGAACGCAAGAGAGAGCGAACGCAAGAGAGAGCGAACGCAAGAGGGAGAGCGAACGCAAGAGGGAGAGCGAACGCAAGAGCGAACGCAAGAGCGAACGCAAGAGCAAGAGTGAACGCAAGAGCGAACGCAAGAGCAAGAGCGAACGCAAGAGCAAGAGCGAAGGCAAGAGCAAGAGCGAAGGCAAGAGCAAGAGCGAAGGCAAGAGCAAGAGCGAAGGCAAGAGCAAACGCAAGAGCAAGAGCGAACGCAAGAGATGTGGCAAAAAGTGTGGCAGACCACCAAAAGTATTGAATTCCAGCGTTTCTATTGAAATAAAGATTTTAAACAATTGTGCACTTGGGTGGCAAACAATTTTGGGAAGGTCCTTTTTTGTTCCAGCATGACCATGCCCTGGTGCACAAAGAAAACTCCATAAAGACATACCCAGACCTCCATGATTAAGCCCCGGGGGCAGGGCGAAACATGTTGGGGCATGGCTTGGATGAATTATGTAGAGGCTGCTTTTACCTCAATGAACATTTCCCCAACCTGCACCTTCACTAGTGAACGGCACCCAATTCAATGGACCTCATTAGCCTGAGCGGGGGCCATTATGCATTTAATGTGGGTCCATAAAGGCATGGTTTGAGAAGTTTGTGGATAACTGAAATAGGCTATACACAGTCTTGATCTTAACCCTACTAAACACCTCTGGGATAAACTGGAACATGGCCTGAGAACTAGGTCTTCTTGTCAAACAGCAACCCCCGGCGCGCCAACAGCAACCCCCGGCGCGCCAACAGCAACCCCCGGCGCGCCAACAGCAACCCCCGGCGCGCCAACAGCAACCCCCGGCGCGCCAACAGCAACCCCCGGCGCGCCAACAGCAACCCCCGGCGCGCCAACAGCAACCCCCGGCGCGCCAACAGCAACCCCCGGCGCGCCAACAGCAACCCCCGGCGCGCCAACAGCAACCCCCGGCGCGCCAACAGCAACCCCCGACCTGCTCCTTTAGCTAAATGTGCACAAACTCCTACAGATACACTACACAATCTTGTAAAAAGCTCTTGCAGAAGAGTCCGAACTTGACGCTGGCTCCCGCTGTCTGATCTCGTACCTCTCCAGGAGAGATTCACAAATTATTCTTTGAAAAGCAATCTGCAAAGGATGGTTTTCCAGAATACAGCTAAGCAACCGCTGTCGGGCATTCAGGAGGCAATCCCGCTGCCTCATAAATGGAGGGATTTTCTCCCAAAGCTCTTCAAAGTCTCCAGGCTTCGGGACCCCCAAAGAACCTATTAAAATTCTGAGAAAACAAATGCTTTTCTCCTCATCAGACAATCTTTGGAGCCCATCACCACGTGTATGTGAGAAACCCAGATGAGACATCTACCACAACCCTGCCTGCCAGTGCCTCAGTGTATGTAAGATAGATGTATATATAAACCACCATGAATAGTGAACACAATGCACAGACAGTACAAACACCAACATACAAGGTGCCCTGATCAAGAATATAATGAAGTGTTTCCTCATTGCCTAAACACAGAGGAGGCGGCAGCAGAGGACAGCCCAGAGACTCCACACGGGAAGAGAAAGGAGTGGATGTGGAAACCATAACAAAGATTCCTCAAACAAGGACACACGCTTCCTCCAACTCTGACACAAGGGAGATTCTTTATCAACAAACAGCCAATCAGGGCTTTTACTTTTATTCTTCCATACCGCTAAAGCAGTCAGAGTACGCTGTTCCAGGAGTTTTATAAATGAATCACAGGACTCCTATTCTTCAGGGTCCATATGAAGGAGGCTTCATGGAATCCACAAAAAAGGGATTTTTAAATACAGCTTACCTGTAAAATCCTTTTCTTGGAGTACATCACGGGACACAGAGCGGCATATTCATTACTATGTGGGTTATATGGAGTACCTTCAGGTGTGGACACTGGCAATCTCAAACAGGAAGTCCCCTCCCTATATAACCCCCTCCCCTAGAGGGAGTCCCTCAGTTTTGTAGCAAGCAGTATGCCTCCCAAAATGGTCACCCAAAAGAGGGGTGGGAGCTCTGTGTCCCGTGATGTACTCCAAGAAAAGGATTTTACAGGTAAGCTGTATTTAAAAATCCCTTTTTCTTTCTCGTACATCACGGGACACAGAGCGGCATATTCATTACTATGTGGGATGTCCGAAAGCAATGCTTTAATGAGGGGAGGGAGACATCTTCCAAAGAAGGATTCAATTTAGAGATAAACTCAAATCATAATAATAATTCCAACTTAGTCAAGAAAAAACTTCTTTTTTTTTTTTTTTTTTTTTTTTATAACCAAGGGTGCTTCTGATCCCGAGGATTTCAAACTGCAGCCTGTAATACTGCCTGACCAAAGGCAGCATCCGCATTTCTTCTCACGTCTAGTTAATAAAACCTTGTAAACGTGTGGACTGATGACCACGTTGCCGCCTTGCATATCTGAGCCATAGAGATCTGATGGTGTGCTGCCCAAGAGGCGCCCATGGCCCTGGTAGAATGGGCCTTTACCGACAACGGAGGAGGCAACCTCTTCAACCCGTAGGCTTGAATGATTAATTGTCTAATCCATCTCGAGATGGTGGATTTTGCAGCTGCCTGCCCCTTCTTGGGGCCATCTGGTAGAACGAATAACACATCTGTTTTCCGGATCTTTTCTGTAGCTTTAAGATAGGCCTTCATGGCCCGGACAATATCCAAGGTATGCAGCAACCCCTCCTTTCTAGATGTAGGTTTTGGAAAGAAGGATGGAAGTACCAAATCCTGGTTCAAGTGAAATTTGGATATAACCTTTGGTAGAAAGGAAGGATGGGGCCGGAGAACTGCCCTGTCCTTATGCAGAACGAGATATGGTTCCTTACACGATAAGGCTGCTAATTCTGACACTCTCCTGGCCGAAACTATGGCGACCAAGAAAACCAACTTTCTTGTCAGTAAGAGTAAAGGAATCTCAGCCAATGGCTCAAAGGGCTGTTTCTGTAGAGTGGACAGGACAAGATTTAAGTCCCAAGGACAAATTGGTGACTTGACAGGAGGATTAATACGCAAGACCCCCTGTAAGAAGGTCTTTACCAGCGAGTGGGTGGCCAGCGGCCTCTGAAACCACACTGACAGAGCTGAGATCTGCCCCTTGATTGTGCTTAGTGCCAGGCCTTTATCCACTCCTAGCTGGAGAAAACTTAACACCCTATCAATAGTATATTTGCGGCAATTCCATCTTTTGGATTCACACCAGCCTATGTAGTTCCTCCACACCCTGTAATAAATCACCCTGGAGGCCGGCTTTCTAGCCCTAATCAGGGTAGGGATTACCTGCCTAGACAGACCCCTACCCCTGAGAATCAGGGATTCAGCCTCCAGGCCGTCAAATTTAGACGCTGTAATGTAGGGTGGAGGATCGGGCCTTGTGAGAGTAGGTCTGGTTGTAGAGGAAGAGTCCAAGGGTCTCCCACTGCCATCTTCAGGACTAGTGAGTACCAAGTCCTCCGGGGCCAAGCCGGAGCTACTAGAATGACTGGCTTGTTCTCCACTCTGATCTTGCGCAACAGGCGCGGGAGTAACTGTAGTGGAGGGAATACATATAGAAGTTTGAATTGATGCCAAGGGCAAACCAACGCATCGGTTCCGCAGGCCATAGGATCCCTCGCTCGAGACACGAACCTGTCTAGTTTCTTGTTGAACCTGGATGCCATTATATCTACGTCCGGCATTCCCCACCTCTGGCAGATTGTCTGAAAGACCTGGGGATGCAGAGACCATTCCCCTGGCAACAGACTCTGGCGACTTAAGAAGTCTGCCTGCAGGTTGTCCACTCCGGGAATGAATATCGCTGAAATGCAGGGTACATGAACCTCTGCCCATTGAAAAATCAAGTTCACCTCCCTCTGAGCGGCCTGGCTTCTGGTTCCCCCTTGGTGGTTTATGTATGCCACTGCCGTGGCATTGTCTGACTGGATTCTCACCGGGAACCCCTTTAATCTGGAGGTCCATGCCAGAAGGGCTAGGCGAGCAGCTCTGATTTCCAAGATATTGATGGAGAGCTGCCTCTCTACTTTCACCCAAGTTCCCTGGCGGGAGAACCCCTCGAAGACCGCCCCCCCAGCCTGCCAGGCTGGCGTCTGTGGTAACTACCTTCCAGACAACAGGGCTGAAGGATTTTCCCTTTAGAAGGTTCTGAGGGTTCAACCACCAGGCCAGGCTTTGTCGGACCCTTGATGATAGCGTCAAAGGGGACTCTAAGGCATGTGCCCTCTTGCCCCAGGCTGCTAGAATGGCTGCCTGTAGGACGCGAGTGTGGATCTGAGCGTACGGTACTGCCTCGAACGTGGCCACTAGCTTGCCTAGTAATCGCATACCCAGGCGAATAGTTGGTTTTTTCTTGTTTAGAACCAACTGAACCAACCCCTTGATAGCCTCGATCTTTACAAGGGGCAGGAACACCTTTTGATGTTCTGTGTCTAACCTCATGCCGAGGTATTCCAACTGCTTTGTAGGCTGGAATGCTGACTTTCCACGGTTTAGGACTAAAAGGTCGTCCAAGTATGCTAGGACTGTGACCCCCTGGATCCTTAAGTTGGCCAGAACTGGGGCTAGGATCTTCGTGAATACCCGGGGGGCCGTGGCCAGCCCGAAGGGGAGCGCCCTGAATTGGAAGTGTCGCTGCCCCACCGCGAAGCGTAAAAATCTTTGATGCGACTGAAAGATTGGTACATGAAGGTAAGCATCCTTTATGTCTATGGAGGCCAGAAAATCGTCCTTCTGAAGCGCGGCGGCTGCTGACCGGATGGATTCCATCCGGAAGGAACGAACCCTTAGGAAACCGTTTAACCTCTTTAGGTCCAAAATTGGCCTGACATCGCCGTTGGGTTTTGGTATAACAAAGAGATTGGAATAGAAACCTAGGCCTTGCTCTTGGGCTGGCACCTCTATAATTACGTTCTGGCAAAGCAGGTGATCCAAAGCTGCCAGCATTGAGGCCTTCCTTGCTGGATCCCTTGGTAGCCTTGATTCTTGAAAATAAGGCGGAGGATACTTTAGAAACTCCAGTCTGTAACCTGTGGTTACAGATGCCCGGACCCATTTGTCGGGGATCTTGGCTTCCCAAACTTCTGAGAAGAAACGAAGCCTTTCCCCCACCCGCGAGAGTGGGGGCGCCCCTTCATAAGGCAGACTTAGGGGCTGTCTTTGACGGCTTGCGATACCACGGCCTCTTACCCCCAGGGGTCTGTCCCTGCGATCTACTGTTAATGTTGGATCGTGCAGGCGGCCGTCGATACTGCCTGGAATTTGAGGGCCCTGAGACAGGAAGAGCTGCCTTTTAAATGTAGGAGCCCGGAATGTCTTTTTTACCGGTAAAAGGGTACTCTTGCCATTTGAAATAGTCTGAATATATTTATCCAGATCCTCTCCAAAGAGTCGTCCTCCATGGAAGGGAAACCCTGCCAGAAGCTTTTTGCATGGGGGCTCCGCCGCCCAGTTCTTCAACCATAAGAGCCTTCTCATGTGCACCAAGAATAGTGATAAACGAGAGGCCTGCTGGATGGAATCTTTTATAGCATCTACCGCAAAACACAGAGCTCTGGGAATGTCAGAAAACTCTTCTGCTTGTTGGGTAGGCATGTCCTTTAACATTTCCTTTGTCTGGTCTTTTAATGCCTGACAAACTCCAATTGCAGCTACCGCTGGCTGCACCACTGCTCCTGCCGTAGCAAAGGATGCTTTTAAAAGTGTCTCTAATCTTTTATCGACCGGATCTTTAAACATATGTATGTTTTCCACCGGGCAAGTAGTGATTTATTCACACATGAGATGGCTGCATCCACTACTGGGAGCCTCCACCTCTTGGAGAATTTTTCCTCCATGGGGTAAATGACCGCAAATCTTTTCGGTGGCAGAAAAATCCTGTCCGGCCGTACCCAATCCCGAAAGATCAATTCCTCCAAGAGAGGATGGACCGGAAAAACTGCGTTGCTTAACAGAGCTTTCAAAGAGCCCAGAGAGGATACCGGAGGAACCTGAGGTTCTGGTAATGGCAAACTAAATGCCGAGCGGACCATGTCCGTCAAAGACTGTACCCACAACCTTTCTGTCTGGGAGTCTGAAAATGGTTCCTCAGAGGCAGACCCCTCCATCCCTGAACCCTCTTGGTTCAGGTCTAGTTGATCCTCCTGTGATTCCAATTCCTCCAGAGAGAGAATCTCAGCATCTGAGGATACACCTCTTGGTGATGGGGATCTAACCCGTTTTTTACCAGGAATAGCTCTAGCGATCAATGCTGCTATTCTCTCTTCTAGCCCCCCTAGGGATACGGCTAGCATCTCCTCTGTGATAAACACAGGGCTGGGCTGATCTGGGCCAGCCTCCGCACCAGATCCCCCTAATGGCTCATCCAAGGCGCCTTTTATGTTAATAAGTTGCGGGGAAAGTATCGGCATATCATCAGAATCAGAAAGGGAACCCTTTTGTTTTTTAGTCTTTTTTGTACCCTTTGACCCCGAACCCTTGGAAGCCATAATACAAAATCGAGGGACTCCGCCCACACAACAGACTGTAGTGGCCAGGAGTACAAAACCAGAGTTTAGGGGACAATAGATCACTAATGCCCAAAACTGATGGGATCCCGTATGTATATATATTTTTTTTTTTTTTTTTTTTTAATATATATTATATATATTTTTAGACATACAGTGACCCCAAACTTAGTTGCCAGCCTCCCACCTGCTGTAAATAAGGGAATTTCTTGGCTTAACAAAAAAGAGTCATTTGGAACAAAGTCCCGCATGTACTACCCCTCTTCCGCCACCGGGAGTCACTGTTCTGCCGCTCTGCGTCCTCTCCTTCTGAAAAACAGTCTCAGAATGAGCACTGATCATGCCTGCTGTCTATAACAGCACAAAGGCGCGCCCCTGTATGACGCCGCAGGCACGCCCCCCCCCCGCCCTCCTGTCTGAACGGCGCGAAAAACGTCTATAAGCCGTGCGCGCGCACGCGCGCGCGCGCGCGTATGCCGGAAACAGGAAGAACATGGAGGAGCCGCGCTGCTGGAGATCCAGGAACGCAGAACAGGCGGCAGATTCAAAACCCCCGGCCAGGTAGGACTCTCCAAAGGCCCCTAGGGATCCTTACTAGTCCTAGGAAGAAAGCAGCAGGTTTAGCTAGCAACACATCTTTAGACAGGGGAACCTAGTGATGGGGGAAAAGGGGTGTCATCCTGTCTCTCTTAGACATAGTGAGCACGGTTGCCCATGCAGAGCATACTTAGGCTATCCCCCCCTTTAGGTTACCCCGGAGAGCCTGCTGTCGAACCAAGTCCCGCAGGCTCCCCCTTACCTGCTCCATGCTGCAGGATGTTTGCCCAGCAAACTGATCCAATCTTCTCCCATCTCCGTGGGTAACGTAGTAGACCTTCAGGCCCTGGGGTCCTATGAAGGTACCCACTGTCCTGGACCTATATAGCACCCTGGCAAACAGGAACTTATGGTTTTTACAAACTCCAAGTCCTGGGCCCAGGGTCCAGCCCTCCAAAGAGGAGCATTATAGGCAAAACCCCACGGCTTGGGGCCCGGGTACTGTCCACTTTGGCACTGAGGCTCCTTGGACAGATCCGGTTAGCCCGCCCTTAATCCCAAGGATGTGGAGCAAAGCTATTCCGTGACCAACACCTAAGACACTGGCGAAAAAACTGAGGGACTCCCTCTAGGGGAGGGGGTTATATAGGGAGGGGACTTCCTGTTTGAGATTGCCAGTGTCCACACCTGAAGGTACTCCATATAACCCACATAGTAATGAATATGCCGCTCTGTGTCCCGTGATGTACGAGAAAGAAATGCATTTTTTTTAACAAACATGTTATACTTGCCTCCACTGTGCAGTTTGTTTTGCAGTGTGGCCCACTGGCCCTGAACCACGTAAAGCGTGAATCGGTAAAGCGCTCCCCCCAGGGGGTTACATTTGAGTCGATTGACCCAGAACGCCAGACTCGGCCACGCCCCCCCACCCTGGCGCCCACGTCATTGGATTTGATTAACACCAGTGGGAGCCAATGGCTGCGCTGCTATCAATCTATCCAATCAAGGGCCGAGTACCCTGGGCAGAGGTACAGCCAGGCCTTTTTTTTCAGGGGGCACTCAGTTCCACCACCACTGGCTCAGACCCTTTGGTGCCTGCTCACCACAATCACTTGTAAACACAGAAGTCTGGTTTCTGTGTTTACAAGTGACAGCTCTGCACTCTGTGTGTAACCCCCCTGAACTCTGTATGTAATGCCCCTTTAAGACCCTTCTACTGTTTGTGAAATCTGGATGGGGTCGTGGTCGAGTTCCTGCACCTATTTTTTGAGAAAAAAAAGCTCTGGGTACAGCGCATCTCCGCCGAGGGATCAAAGGCCTCAGGTGAGTTAAATAAGGCTTATCTGTAAGTACTGTAAATATCTCCCAAACTTACACCGTTTAGGAGATATTTACTATATACCATCAGCACATTCTCTCTGAAGGAAAGACCGTTTGTGAGGTTTCTTCAGGGCCCTGTGCCGTGACCAGTGGCTCCCGCATGCATGCACACGAGTGAAGTCATCTTGGCTTTAGCCGTTTACAGCACCAGAGCCCGCGAACCCAGAAGAAACTCCGGGGAAGAGGTCAACCATTTCAGCGGTGTGCAGGCTTCGATGTAAGGCAAGTATTTCATAATGAGCTAGTATGCATACTAGCTCCTTATGCTCTTACAGGTTTTTTTTTTTCTTTCTGGGGCTTACAACCTCTTCAATCAAGAATTATGTGCCACATCAACATTTGGACATTGAAGGTGTGACTATTTAATTCCTGGAACGACTGCAGCGTAGTACTAGGTCATTCGCACACTTTGTTCTGACATGATTTAATTTGCACTCGCCCGGGTCCCAGACCAGTTGACTGAGTCTTTAAGGAATAGTAGAAAGAACATGTGTGTGCAGTGCACTGCTGGCGGGGGAATTTGAAACAAAAATCTGGAGCAACAATTACTTTCAAATTTTGGTAAAAAAAAATTGAAAGTGAGATCAAAAAACTTTAACTCCATTATAACAGGATTATAGTGATTATTCCATGAATAAATCAAGCGTTTTTGAATGGCATAGGTGGTCTACCTGCTTCAATACTGGGGCACATGTACCCCCTTCCTGCCAAGGCTAATTCCAACTAGGGACCCGGGACTCAAATTATTTACCTGTATTAACCCGTTATGGAACACCCCACGCATATATACTGCGACTCTCCTGTGCAAAATCACATACCTGCACACGATTTCATGAACTGGGTCTGGGGCGTGCACCACCAGCGACCCACTTCCGCTGTGATGGGACACAGCGGAGCCAATCAGCGGATCTGGCAGACATACATCATTTTCAGGAGAGGCCGAACGACAGCCTGTTAACAAGGTAGACCACCATTCTGTGAGGGAAAGATGGAGACCTTGTGTTTCTGCCAAGAAGGAACACTGATCTATCTTCCCCCAGTTAACCCACCGCCCACAAAGTTAGAAAGCACTCCCAGGGAACACATTTAACCCCTTGATCGCCCCTGATGTTAACGCCTTCCCTGCCAGTGTCATTAATACAGTGACAAGGCATATTTTCTTACCACTGATCACTGCATTGGGTGTCACTAGCCTCCCCCCCCCCCCAAAAAAAGAGTGTCAAAAGAGTTATTTTTTTAACAAAAATATATAGCAGAATACATATTGGTCTAAATTGATGAATAAATTTTTTTTTTTTGGTTTATAGCGCAAAAAATAAAAACCAGAGGTGATCAAATACCACCAAAAGAAAGCTCTATTTGTAGGAAAAATTACTACTTATTACATGAAAAATGGACGTTCTGGTATCGTACGAGAACAACGTTCATGTTTGTCCCTTCGGATCGTTTCGGATTGGGATCAGCTCTCGAAAGCTGTGTACTAATGATTAGATTACAGTACGATAGCTTAGAAAGCTGTATTTTTCATATGATTTTCTGATCATGTGTACTATGCATAAACATGAAGATCTGTAAAAAAAAACCTTCCTTGCTTTAAAGAAAACGATAACAAATCTACAGAATCTGACAGAGTACAGTATGTGGGTGCGAGACATACAACTTCCATACGGAGGAGCCTCATGACACACAGAGCTGCACATTGTCCTTTCAGGAAATGCTGGGGCCTCGCAGTCAAGTCTGATCCATATGGAGATATATAGGACTCTTTGATGCTACTCTTCCTTTTCAGAGATGGGAATGCAGACTAAACAAAACCTCTGTAGGGGACAGATCACCAATTATGCAAAGTCTATTTTTAAACCAGTCTTTGAAGGTGAACTTCTAGTGAGGTATAAGACTGTATACATTTTCAGGTGACCCACATTGAAGGACCACATTGTTTTAGGTAGGAGGTTGCACTGATATCACTACCGATGCTAAGCATTTGCACGAGTATTGGTAGTCAAGCAAATGTTCAGATACCTGAAACTGATGCTTTCCGGTTTGGTTCATTCAGCCGACAGCAGAATTTCCACACTGACAGCTGAAATTTAAAGAAATCATCAGTTAAGGAGCAGGGCCACAGAGTCCTTAACAACCGATGACCCATTCAGCTGTCAGTAGGGTTTCCCCTGTTGACAGCTGAAGTGTAAACGAGGTTACGGTAAGTGGAGCTGTCAAAAAACAAACAAAAAAAACAACAAAGTCATTGCTCAGCCACTGAAAAGATAAAAAGAAACATTGTTGCTTTTTGAATCTTTCAGCTTATTCATCTACAGATAAAAAGAATGAACTTCGATAAGCAGAGCAAGTACGTTTTGCATGGGTCGGCAACCTGTAGATCACAGTAAGGCTGCATAATTAATAGTAAAAAAATCGTGATCTCGAATCAACCCCCCTGACAATCTCCAATGCAGAGTTTGCCGATTCTTTTATATAAAAAGTGGAGAGACTTTCTGCTCACTCAGCTGCCAAAAGAAAATATCCGGGCAGTTTGCCAAGTTTTTAACAGGAAACATTGTAGCTAATGCTAGCTTCTTAGATCAAAAGGGATAAACTTCTGTGTGTAAAGAAAAAAAAGGATTGTCAGTCTGCCAAGTTTGTAACATGAAACATTGTAACCAACTTCCTTCTTAGAGCAAACTTCTGTGTGGAAGACCCGATTCACACTGGGGCGACTCGTCAGGCGGCTCAGCTGCCTGACGAGTCACGTCCCATTGAATGCAATGGAACCGTTCTAATAGGAGCGACGCAAGTCGCTCCGACTTAGAAAAAGGTTCCTGTATGACTTCGGGGGCAGCTCAGGGTGACCTGCATTGACTTCTATACAGAAGTCGTTTTGCAGGTCGCCTCTGAAGTCGTCCTCAGGACGCCTTGCAGAGCCTCCCCCGGAGTCGTGTCGCTGGAGTGTGAACCGGCTCTTAATGCAGGAAGTTTAACCACTTAAATTCAAAATCATTTTCTGACACTTGTTTAACCACTTGCTCCCTGCCCAGGTGAAATGTCAGCTTTAGGCACTGTCACTGTCGCTTTGAATGACAATTGCGCGGTCGTGCGACGTGACTCCCAAACAAAATTGACGTCCTTTTTTTCCCACAAATAGAGCTTTCTTTTGGTGGTATTTGATCACCCGTGCAATTTATTTTTTATTTTTTGCTCTATAAACTAAAATAGAGTGACAATTTTGAAAAAAAAAAAAAATATTTTTTACTTTTTGCTATAACAAAGCTCCCATTTAAAAAAAAAGAAATCAGTTTAGTCCGATCGCAATAAGCGTATAGTAATTGGTTTGCGTACAAACGCCTACAAAATAGGGGATAGAAGTAGTTTTTTTTTTATTCTTACTAGTAATGGCGGCGATCTGCGATTTTTGTCTGGACTGCGATATAATGGCGGACACATTTTTGGGACCATTCTATGGATGCAACCAACGATTTTCATAATCAATTAGTTGGCCGATTATTGTTTCAATTAATCGACTAATCGGATAATCTTAAAGTGTGGTTTACAATTTAGTTAATATGTAAATATAAAAAAAGGCAATTTATTCTTAAATATCTATACGCAGTGGTAAATATAAATACCAACTACAGTAATTGTAATGCCTTCTATTACCTCCACTTTCTCTGGGTTCAGATGCTGATCTTCCCTGCAGAGTCTTTAAAGTGATTTTTTTTTTTTTTTAAACAAACTTGTCATATTACCTGCTCTGTGTAATGGTTTTTCACAGAGCAGCCCAGATCCTCCACTTCTGGGGTCCCTCACCGATGCTTCTGGCTCCTCCTGCCTTCAGAGTGCCTCAATAGCAAGCTGCAAAGTAGAGCGCCCGCTATAGCAAGGTAAAAAAAAAAAAATCTGTTTTTAGAGCCACTCACTTCCTGCCCAGGACTACATGTCCCATGAGGCATTGCTCCTCACACTTTAACATGTTCTCAGGCACTTAGTGACATGTATGGATGGTGTACTGAGCTGTATGTGTACTGCACTGTATTTCCTGATATGTAAACAAATAATGCATTCTATATGCAGGCCAACTAATCAACTGGCCGATTAATCTATTATGAAAATAGTTGACAACTATTTCCATAATCGATTAGTTGTTTTGGCCCTAGACCATTCACATTTATACAGTGAACAGTGCTATAAATATGTACCGATTACTGTATAAAATGTGACTGGCAGGGAAGGGGTTAAAACTAGGGGGCGAGTAAGGGGTTAAATGTGTACCCTGGGAGTGATTCTTACAGTTGGGGGAGGGGACTGACTGGGGGAGGTGACCGATGGTTGTCCCGATGTACAAGGGACACACCATCCAGTCTCCTCTCCCTAACAGTACGTCCCTGGCTCTGTGACTGCCGATTGCGGGTGCTTGGCGGACATCGCAGCCCCCAGGCACGTGCATCAGCCCCCAGGTGTGTGCGGCCGGAGGCCATATATAGACGGACACCGGGTGGCTAATTTTAAAAGAAAATTACTTGGAACCCCCAAACATTATATATATTTTAGCAGATGCAATTTTTTGGGAAAAATACACTTCAATGAATAATAAAAAATAAAACAGCCAAGTTAGCCCAATTTATTTGGTTTTAATGTGAAAGATGTTACACCACGAGAATCGTGATCTATTCTCTAAGAAAAAAAAATTGCGATTCTCATTTTAGCCAGAATCGTGCAGCTCTAGATCACGGATAGGTGACAGGTAGATTGCAGCCTGGGCTTGCTGACCCACCATTCCAAAGCATCAAACCGAGTGCAATGCAGAGGAACCACATGCCTCCCCTGTAGTGCCGACTCCTGTCCCATGCGGAGTGATACCAACTTCACTCCACCTCTTATGATGGCTAGCATGCACGCACAAGTGCCCCCCCCCCCCCCCCCCGAGGGAGAGCGGCTTCCCAACAGGGCACCTGAGAAGAGGAGGAGCCAGGAGCACTGCTAAGGGACCCCAGAAGAGAAGGCTCTTGGCCACTCTGTGCAAAACCAACTGCACGGAGGAGGCAAGTATGACATGGTTTGTTAAAAAAAAAAAAATTATCCTTTAAAGCTTATGTAATATATGAAAAAAGAAAAAAGAAAAAGGGAGATGTTTTTAATCATTCCTTACTTCCATATAGCTATAGCTGTCTGACAGCTTTTCTTTTTTCCTTCCCATCATATATTGAATGTGAAATAACTGGGAGAGATCAGAAATCGCCTACCTTTGCACCAAATACAGTAAGAAGCCTATACTAAGAAGACTGATGTCTGCAGGCATGTCAAGTATCAACAACTATCACAGGAACGTGGGTGTCAGCGATGCATTAAGGCAGAACTCAAATTGCTAGTGAACCAACAAAGCAGAACAATAAGTATCAGTGAAGCACTGTTTTGGAACCCTGACTGTCTGCGGCAAACCCCTGGGGGCTCCATGTGTTCTTGCCGAATACCGCTGCTGAATGCCATTAGGATTTAAAAGGAGTTGTAAAGGAAAAATTTTTTGTTTTGCTGAAATGACTGTTTACAGGGTATAGAGACATAATAGTTAACGGATTCCTTTTAAAAATGATTAAAAATAGATAAAAATCAACCATATAATGTTCCTGCAGTTTCAGTTTTGTTTTGCATCTAGTTTCATGCTTGTGTGAAGTACAGAGACACAGAGCCAATACAGGGCAGTGTTAGTTTTTAAAATGAAACTGATTGGTTCCGAGGGGGTTTTAGACACACAGTAATCACACCTCCTTGATTAGAGACCACAGAGAGAAGCTCCCAGTATTTTTTTTTCATAAGCAAACAACCAGGAAGTGTGGAGATCAGAGAAGGATTACAGAAAAAACAAACAATGAGGACATGAAACCAGGACTGCATTAAGGTAAAGGAAGCTATTTAGCTAAAAAAAAAATGTTTTCCTTTAGTGACCCTTTAAAAACAGACGACCCAGGATTAGGAATCTGCGTTTTATCCTGACAATGTTGTGAACCTGAGCACGCCTTGTTCAGAGTCCTCTAATATCCTCCATTATATGCCATGTTGGATAGTTAAACTAGAACTAAAAGGGCAAAACTTTTTATGGTTTTGGACAGAGTAGAGATGGATTAGAACATCTGTCAGTTTTTATTGCCATCTGTGCCCCCATTAGAGAGATTCACCCTCTCTATTTGTTCCGTTTACCATTATCATTGAAAAGTAAAAGAAAATCCCAAATTTTGGACTGTCCCCAGAAAAGTAAGAGCGGAAATTTTCCAATGGGGACACTAGTTCTGGGTTCCCCCAAGGAATTCCCTTAAATTGCAGGGATTTCCTCTCACTTCCTTTTTGGCTATGGGACAGGAAGTGAAGAGAAATCTCCACAATGGTACACAGGTGGCAAAAGAACCCAACACCTTGCAATATCTTAAAGGCAACTAGTGGAACCTTGGATTATGAGCATAATCCGTTCCAGGAGAATGCTCGTAATCCAAAGTACTTGCATATCAAAGCGAGTTTTCCCACTTTTTTTCCCCGCATGAACTATAATGGCATGCAATACCGTATGCAGCCAGAGGTGTGGGGCACCAAAGAGCCTTATAAACACTCGAAAAGGCCCAAGGACACTCCAACTGAACTTGGAAAACCTCGGAAAGGCTCAGTGCGACAGACTCTCCCGGGACAGACGCTTTTGGATGAGACTGAATGCTAGCCTCTTGCCTTGCAATCATGGGCCCTGGCACTTGAGGGAACGGTGCCCTTTGTGAGCTGTATGCCTGGGGACCCCGTATATGCCATATTAGAGTGACTGATTCATACTGTTGGGACATACAGTGTAAGGAGATGCTAACGTCACCTCCAGCCATCTGTCTGTTCTATGTGCCCTGCTATTGTGTAAAGATGTCCTGTGTTTACACTTATGATAATGTGTATTGTATAGCAGGTGAGCGAGGAGACGTTACGTCTACCATTAAAGGTCATATCTATGAGCCACCTAGTCTGGATACATGATTAATCATCTCATGTTAATTTATGTTCTGGTTACCTCCTCCAACTGTATATAAGGTTGTATTCTTAGTTCTAATAAACACTCCATTTTCAGCAGACAAACAAGTCTCATCTCGTTGTGTGCTTGTGAGCAGTTGGAACAGCAGCTGGAATATCTGATATCTATATCCAGACTGATAGGAAGCGGTATATGACGGAAGGAAGCGGTATATGACGGAAGAACTCAAGTGGACATTTCCGCGATTTTCTAAGCATTTCTGATCAGCGCCGTTCGACTCTGCTTCGATCCAACTTTAGATCTCACCCCGAACCTTTGCTTTTTGCGTGATCATTGTAGTGATTATATTTATATGGTCAAGAATTTCCTATTATTAAATATTCAAATTGTGAAATATAACTTTTACTGCTTAAGCCCCTGACTATTTGGTGGTATTTGATCACCTCTGCAGTTTTTATTTTTTGCGCTATAAACAAAAATAGAGTGACGATTTTGAAAAAAAAAGTAATATTTTGTACCGTTTGCTATAATCAATACCCCCATTTTTTTTTTTATATATATATATATATATTTTTCTCAGTTTAGGACAATACGTATTTTTCTACATATTTTTGGTAAAAAGAAATCACAATAAGCGTATATTGATTGGTTTGCGCTATAGTTATAGCGTCTACAAAATAAGGGATAGTTTTTTTATTTGTAATGGCAGCGATCTGCAATTTTTATAGTGACCGCGACTTTATGGCGGACACATCGCACACTTCTTGACATTTTTCGGACCATTGTCATTTTTACAGCGATCAGTGCTATAAAAAGTGCAGATTACTGTAAAAATTACACTGGCAGTGAAGGGGTCAACCGCTAAGTGGCGCAAAAAGAGTTAAGTGTGCCCTAGGGAGTGATTCTTACTGTTAAGGGGAGGAGCTACCAGTGACATCACCGATTACTGTTTCCGATCGCGGGAAACAGTAGATTAGTGACATGTCACTAGGCAGAACAGGGGAATGTCTTGTTTATAAAGGCATCCCCATGTTCTGCTTTTGCGGACAGCAATCGCGGGGCGGCTGGGAACATTGAGTTCCTGGGACCCACAAGCAAACTCACAAGGCATGTGGCGGGCACCAGTGTTGCTTATCTTACTTTAAAAAAGTAATTAGTTACAGTTACAAATTACTTCTCCGAAAAAGTAATTGCGTTAGTGACTCAGTTACTACATTGAAAAAGTAATTAGTTACTCAGCAAAGTAACTGACTTTTTTTTTTAATATTCTACAATGCTTTGTTGAGATGATTTCCTTTCTAGAATGCAGGTGACGGGAGCTTGCCAGGGAGCAGTGAGTTAATACTCCAAGACAAAAGAATGCCAGATCCTTGAGAAGAAAAAAACCGGAAACAAATGGTGATCTTGTGTATATCCCAGCCTAGGTGCATCCGTCCCACCATGTATGTGCAGCTAATAGGACTTAAAACCCTTATCCATCTGCTACATATTACATCCAAATTATAAGCTGGATTAAAATGTATGTTTATAATATACATTCCCTTGACGTTTACAGAGTCTGTAATTTAAAATCTTATATTAGGCTTTATTAGAATTTTCTATAGTTTATTGTTTATTTTATTTATCTTCTATAAGCTTTATTGGATGAAAGGGATCTGGAATGGGGATGTCAGATTTTTCTTTGTTGTCTGATGAAGAGATGAAATCACTGACCAAAAATAACCTGCTGATCATTGGTCTGTATAGGTGTCCTGCACTTACCATGTTGACCACTAGATGTCGCTGTGTACACTGTGTTGTATAGGGAACGTTTGTTCTGTGGAACATTTTGTTCCGGCCATGTGTTCCCCGGATCATTGATCAGGTTGTGCACACAGTGTGTGTGATCGATGCGAGTTGTTCCCCGGTGATAGGTCAGTGTGAGGCGGATGGGGCTCATTGTATCCAGGGCTCCTTGCGATTGGGAGTTTAAAGACCGCTGTGACAGGCCATCACAGCGGTCACATGATTCTAAAGCGCAATTCCACCCATATTCATAGCGCCGGCAGAAGCAATTACTCTGCTGCCATCTAGTGGCGGTAGATGTAATTGCGGTAACGCCGCCCAAGTAATGGGAACTGCGTTACCGTGAGAGGAAGAGTAATTAGGTAGATTACTTGTTACCCTCAAAAGGGGGTGCGTTAGGTAACTGCGTTTATTTTAACTCCGTTACTTACAACACTGGCGTACACCCCGGCGACGCGCTACGCCTGCTGGGCGGCAAATTTAAAGGGACGTACAGGTACGCCCATTTGGCTGCCCGTGCCTTGTGTGGCGCTCGGCAAGTGGTTAAAAGTACCCTTGCTTGGGAATGGTCTTTTACTTTCCTGTTGATATTGTTTTCTCTGTAATGATAAACTATATGGCCAAAAGTGCACAGATGCCATCCAAAACAAATGTTCAGATGATTCTAGTGAAGGATATTGGAAATTTTAAAGCATACAAACACAGACAATTGTGAATGTCCAATCTGGAAGTACAAGTTTGAGGATGATCTTATTTTGTTCCAGCATGACTGTGCACAATGTCTGCTCCATAAAGAGATGTGCGTTGATGAGCCTGGACTGGAAAAACTCAACACAACCCTACCAACACCTTTGGGATGAACTGGAATGCCATTTGTGATCCAGGTCTTCTTGTCAACATCAGTACCTGAGCCTACAAATGCTTTTTTTGGTTGAATGGGCACAAATGCCCACAGATATATTCTAAAATCTCATGAAAAAGAATTTAGAGTGGGGAGCTAAAACAACTGGTAGGAGAGGGAAGAGTCTCCATTAATGTCGATGGTTTTGTCAAACAAGCACATTTAGGCATCAGTATCGGGTATTCAAACTTTTACAAGTAGCAAGGTTGGGGTGATTTTTCAGCATCATCATAGTTCACAAAGACAGGAATGTTTAACCACACCTGTACAAAAATGTCTATTGTTCCAGACAGCAATCTCAAGTCTACGGGCGCCTTTACTTCTGTATACAATGGGGTGACACCATCTGAAAGCAGACCTTCACCATCTTACACTCATGTTCCTCTCATTCCACCCCCTTCTCCCATCCTGCAGAAGTATCACGCTGTATTTCAAATTGAACTTTTTACAAAAACTGTCCAGGCCTGCCTCCCATACAAGTCATTTGCCTTAGGTGATTAACACACACTGCCCACTGTACCTCCTGGGATATGCAGCGGACCCTATCAGCGCATTATCGAGGGGGCGGGCCTATCCACGCATGATCAAGAGGCCCGCCCAACCTGGAAGAGGCCCGCCCAACCTGGAAGAGGCCCGCCCAACCTGGAAGAGGCCCGCCCAACCTGGAAGAGGCCCGCCCAACCTGGAAGAGGCCCGCCCAACCTGGAAGAGGCCCGCCCAACCTGGAAGAGGCCCGCCCAACCTGGAAGAGGCCCGCCCAACCTGGAAGAGGCCCGCCCAACCTGGAAGAGGCCCGCCCAACCTGGAAGAGGCCCGCCCAACCTGGAAGAGGCCCGTGGGTCTCTACATGATGTCAGAGAACAAGGCAGGGTGGGACATAGATTTGGCCGGGCATGAGAGGGTCTCAGTGAGACCATGCTGATACGCTGGATGGGCGAGTATCTGAAATGTGTAGATACCACCTTTAGGATCAGCAGGGCCAGAACAAAAAATGGAAGCGGTCGGGGCTAAACAAAAAAACTGGAATGATTTACACCTGCTAAGGAGACTCATTCCCTTCATCCCAAAAGAAGACACAGCAGTAGTTGTGGGAACAATAATCAACTCTAGGCTTGACTATGCAAACGCCCTTTACCTCGGACTCCCAAAATACCAGGTTGCTCGTCTACAAAGTTGTCACGACTCCACTGGTTGCCCATAAAAGACCTGATCACATTTAAGATGCTCTGCTTGACGCACAAATGTGTACAAGGAAGTGTGCCCCAATATTTAAGTGATAAATTAAAATGCCACAACCCCAATCGCGTTCTCCGATCTACCAACCAACATCTACTTCAAATACCCAAGGCCCGCTATAAGTCTAAAGGAGAACGAAGATTTGCAGTCCAAGGACCTCGACTGTGGAACACATTACCAACTAATATCCGAACGGAAGTGAATGACTAGGCCTTCAGAAAAAAAACTCAAAACCCACCTATTCTGAAGGCAAAAAAAGAGAAGGAAATTGATACCAAGCGCCTTGAGTCAATTTAGTTTGCATGTGTAGCGCTATACAAGTTCTTCACTCACACACACGCATACATTTGAGGTGGGTAGGGAAATCCTTCCGGTTGTGTCATTGTATTATGACAGCAGAATGCCCCCAACGTCAGAATACACCGATCAGTGCTGAAGCTGATTGGCTGCTTAAACTGACCGAGCTAAAACATATCAACAAGCCCATTCATAAATACAGGAACAGCCAAACATGTATCGTAACTCGGCTGGTTCGTGCAGAACCGGACAAGTTTCAATCAACGTATCGCCAGCTTAACGGGCCCATTAATAAAGCTAGGAAAAATACCTTTGTTTTGCCAAAATTAGCTTTCCTGTTTTTTTTCTCCAACTTATAAAATGTTAACAAGGCTAGTTGTGCTTTCAGAGGGCGGTGTAGCGGAAAGCAGATATTTTGTTGAAGGGGAGGGTGGGGAACATGAGCATTTTTAAAGAGTACCGCTAATCAAAACAATTTTTATTTTCGTTTTAGACTAGGGGAACATTGAAACTTTTTTTTAATACACGTTAGCTTGAGTCGGTTCACACTGGGGCGACAGGACTTCCAGCACGACTTTCAGAGGCGACTCCGACACGACTTGAGCATGAACCACAGGGCGATCTGGGGCGATTTACAACACTACTTGAAGTCATCTCCAGGACAGGAGACATTCCAGTGACCAATAAAACAACAATCAGCTCTGTGGGAGGGAGGGAGAGGGAGAGGTTTGCCTGAGAAATGTATGTTATCTTATCTGGAAAGTAGCTTCAGTTAAGACAGTGATCAGACTTGGAAGTGACTTCCATTGAAATCAATGGGTACAGGTCGCCTAGAAGTCGGATTGAAGTCGTACAGGCTCCGGCACTGTGATTGGCCAAAGTTGCAATTATGTCACACGGGAGCCACCGGTAATGGCACTAAAGCAACGGCATATAGGTGCCATTGCTTCAGTTTGCCCCAGTGTGCATGTGCCGATGACATTGGCACATGCAGGGAACAGGGGATATCTCCTAAACCGTTTAGCTACAGGCAAGTCTTAATATAGGCTTACCAGTAGCATAAAGTGGTTGTAAAGGTACACACGTTCAAAAAAATCGCCTGAAAAATACAGTTTTCTAACCAAACGTGCGATAATCTGGCTGATCAGGACAAGTCCTTCCAAATTATTCGATGGCACCAGCACAAAAAAAAAATATATATTCTCGTACAATACCAGATCATACGATTGTACAAAAAAATTTGTAACTGTAAGAAAACTTTTTTTTTATACTTTTCATGAGACTCGTGCAAAAAAATAAAAAACACCCAAAAAAGGATGATCATTTGTGCGATAATCTCATTCTGTGTACCAGGCTTTAGGATGCGAGTCAAGGTGCCCGACTTTTTGAATCTACATATCAGGGCACCCAGACATTCCGAGCACTGCCTAACCTGAAAATAGACCTGATCCTGAATGATCCTGAATGATTACGCCTTTTTCTACTATACTATTGTACATGTTCTGTTAATGGAATATATATTTCTATTACAGTAAAACCTTGGTTTGAGAGCGTTTTGCAAGACAAGCAAAATGTTTTAATAAATTGTGCCTTGATCTACAAGCAGTGTCTTGTGTCATGTCACAACCGAGTATAAAAAAAAGAAGAGAGGAGCTTCTAATTGTAGCAATATAGTTACATTTAATGAAGGTACAACATTTAGCAACTTATTGCTACACTTAGAGGTGCCTCTCTTCTCTTTTATCCCCTGTAAATAAATACTTTGATATACAAGTGCTTTGGATTACAAGCATGTTTCTGGAACAAATTATGCTCGCAAACCAAGGTTTTATTGTATATGCTCTGTTTATGGAATTTTGTAGATAATTATAAAATTCAATAAAAGAAAAAAAAAAAGAAGAAGAAAATAGACCTGATGGGCTAGCACCCCGAGGTTGCCACTACACCTTCACAGCCTGGACTGGGAAGGTATTTTGCATAGGAAGGATATTTTTATGCATATAGTGTAGATCAGCCCTCAAAAAATCCACTCGCCTACTCGCATTTTGCGAGTGGATTTTGAGGGCTGACGAGGAAGGGCTGCCTGGGAGCCAGGGGGGCGAGCACCGTTGGCAGCCTGTGTGTAATAGAAGTCCTTCTCCCAGTGACTGCGGAGGGGGAAGAGAGAGAGAGAGCCTCACGTGTGTTTAGAGCGCAGCGTGGGGAACACAGGATAACCACTTTCATTTTAATTGCCGTGTTCCCCGCCGCTCGCTGTCAGATCCAGCCCCGCCCCCGGGACTTTGATAGACCACCCATCCAATCCTGGTGATGAGTGATCGGTCAATCAAAGTTCCCCCGGGCCAGGGGGCAGGGCTGAACATGACGTTGAGCGGCGGAAACATGTTATCGTGTGTTCCCCCCGCTGCGCTCTGATCACCCGGGGCGGCAATCCTGTTCCTCTCCTTCCCTGCACAGGTAGGCTGCATGGTGGACGCGAGCTGCATGTGGTGGACACAAGGCTGCATTGGTGGGAATAGGCAGCCTGCATTGGTGGGCACGGATACAGTTCATTTTTATTTT
Source organism: Rana kukunoris (assembly GCA_029574335.1). NCBI lineage: Eukaryota > Metazoa > Chordata > Amphibia > Anura > Ranidae > Rana > Rana kukunoris. The sequence goes on from CM056049.1 coordinate 697,116,963, forward strand.
TATAACTTAATTCTCCATAAAACATTTATTTCATGAGATAATTTATAAGGGCGTGTTTACGGGCGGGCTGGGTGGGGCAACTGGTGGCGAGTAACCCTTGAGGCCTGGCTAGTAGATCAGGACTTGACATTTTGAGCCCTGGTGTAGATGACCATCGTAATCAATGTATGTATGTAATCAATGTATGCTCTAAAACCAAAAAATAAAATAAAAAGACAAATGCTAACCAATACCTGGAACTTAAAACGGAGGTTCCTACTGGTCTTAGAATTCGTAGTGACATTTGATTTATTGAACAGGACTTGAACAGCATTAAACATCACACACCATATGGATTATATCTTTGAACATAACTGCAATGGATTATGAGCAATACACAGAATCAGACTCATGCTCAGGCCCTGAAGAGTTAAATATAAAATATTAGTGTAAGAATGAGTGATTAGCGCAGGGAAAAAAAATAGCTTGTTGTAGGGATATTGGCAGCCGCTGTAGTGCAAGCATCATATATAGCAGCTGTCGTCCTCCTACAGACCACCTGTACATCATAGGACCACCAGCACCGCATACTAGTGGGAATCAAACACAATGAACACTCTGAAGTTCTCTGTGCTGGACGGACCGACCACAATACAGACAGGGGGAATGGTGGGAGATGAAACCTGTACTGTGATGTGACATCGAACATCTGCTTCCAGACACTCTGGAAACAACGCATGGAAAGGCCAGGACTTTCTCACAAGTAACCCCTACCACATATGTAACAGAGATCATAGGAATGCAATATCAATTATATAAAAAGCAAAAGGCTCTACCTGGCCCCAAGTCTCCAAGTGTATGCCCTGAGGCTTGCAGCTACTACCGAGAGATGGTCTGCAGACCACCCCATATCAACTTTCTAGATGCCGATACCTACCTGCAGAGTGCCGATCACTTATGACTAAAGGAGAAACTGACATTCTTTGCAGCAGACATATATACACCTCGGTGTTCCCTTTAATCTCCGGGGTTGAGCAGAAAATGTAAGACATTTCCGGTTTGGTAATACAGGTAACAGCTGGCGAATAAGACTATTTCTATGCAAGCGTGGGCAATACTAAAAAGTACCTGGAGAGAGGACACTAAGGGTAGTTAAAGGGGTTGTAAAGGGGTTGTAAAGGGTGTGTGTGTGTGTGTGTGTGTGTGTGTGTGTGTGTGTATATATACACATACACACACATACACACACACACACACACCCCCTTTACAACCCCTTTACAACCCCTTTACCTACCCTTAGTGTCCTCTCTCCAGGTACTTTTTAGTATATATATATATATATATATATATATATATATATATATATATATATATATATATATATATATATATATATATATATATATATATATATATACACACACTTTTTTTTTTTAACAACATACCATACTTCTCTCCACTGTGCAGGTTGTTTTGCACAGAGTGGCCCCGATTCTTGTCTTCTGGGGTCCCTCGGCGGCTGTCTCTGCTTCTCCCCGCATCAACTAACCCGCCTGGAAAGAGCTTTCCCAAGGGGGGTTACCTTGCGGGCGCGTTCCCGAGTCCTGTATTCGGCATCCATAGCCGCCAAATCCTTTAAGGCTACTCTCACACTTTTTCACTGTGGGAATGCATGACGAGCTGCATTAAAGCGGAGCTCCACCCTAAAGTGAAGTCGCGCTGATCGGCACCCTCCCCCACTCCAGTGTCACATTTGCCACCTTTCAGGGGGAGGGGGGTGCAGATACCTGTCTAAAGACAGGTATTTGCACCCACTTCCGGCCACACGTCTCGGGCAAAAGACGGGCATTTCCTGACATCACGTTCGTCCCATGTTGTGTGCTGGGAACACTCGGCTCCCAGCACACAGCGGGAGCCAACCGGTGGGCGCAGCGCGACTCACGAATGCGCCGTAGGGAACCGGGCAGTGAAGCCGGAGCGCTTCACTTCCTGGTTCCCTCACCGTGGATGGAGGGGGGAGCAGCAGAGTGACGAGCGATCACTCATCCTCTGCTGCGGACGCCGCTGGACTGCAGGACAGGTAAGCGTCCCAATATTAAAAGTCAGCAGCTGCAGTATTTGTAGCTGCTGGCTTTTAATATTTTTTGAGCGGACATCCGCTTTAACCACTTAAGGACCGCCTCCTGCACATATACGTTGGCAGAATGACACAGCTGGGCACAGGCACATACAGGTACATTGCCTTTAGGAGCCCAGCCGTGGGTGGCGCGAACACGCGACCCGGTCCAATCGCCGCCGGTGTCCCGCAATTGTTCACAGGAGCTAAAGAACGGGGAGAGGTGAGTGTAAACACACCTTCCCCGTTCTTCACAGTGGCAATGTCAGTGATCGTCTGTTCCCTGATATAGGGAAAGACGATCACTGACGTCACACGTCAAGCCCCGCCCCCCTTAGTTAGAAACACATATGAGGTCACACTTAACCCCATCAGCGCCCCCTAGTGATTAACTTCCAAACTGCAATTGTCATTTTCACAATAATCAGTTCACTTTTAAAGCACTTTTTGCTGTGAAAATGACAATGGATCCAAAAATGTGTCAAAATTGGCCGATGAGTCTGCCATAATGTAAAAAAATTAAATAAAAAAAAATTAAAAAAAAAAAAATCGCTGCTCACCGCCATTAGTAGTAAAAAAAAATATTAATAAAAATGCCATAAAACTATCCCCTATTTTGTAAACACTATAAATTGTGTGCAAACTAATCGTTAAATGCTTAGTGCGATTTTTTTTTTATACCAAAAATAGGAAGAAGAATACGTATCAGCCTAAACTGAGGAAAAAAAATGATTTTTTTTATATCTTTTTTGGGGATATTTATTATAGCAAAAAGTAAAAAATATAGAATTTTTTTCAAAATTGTCGCTCTATTTTTGTTTATAGTGCAAAAAATAAGAAAAACCGCAGAGGTGATCAAATACCACAAAAAAAAAAGCTCCATTTGTGGGAAAAAAAAGGACGCCAATTTTGTTTGGGAGCCATGTCGCACGCAATTGTCAGTTAAAGCGGCGCAGAGCCGAATCACAAATAGGGTCAAGGTCCATAACCTGCATATTGGTCCGGGTCTTAAGTGGTTAAGGCAGCCCAATCATTCAAATGGGCTCCCTAATGCACCAAATCACACCAAAAAACATGCATGTACTATGTTTCGTAGCAAAAAGCACCACAATTTATTGTAGCGTGTTGCCATGCGTGTTGGCTGCCCGTCCACTGTAAAAAAGGCACATTGGGGTGCCATTAAGAACAGCACTGTGCAGATCCACTTCTATGGAACAAACAAATCTTCATGCAATGTGGCAACGCGTTAGCGCACATGTTACTGCAGCCAACAGAAAGAAAAAAGGGGGGAGGGAGCAATGAGGTACAATAGAAGAGATAGGAAGATGTCAATATGACATTCCACAAATTTCGGAGTGTGCAAAGTTGGCCTTGGTTTTTAGTACCCTGGCTGCATCCCTGGGAAGAAAGCAAGCCTCATCAGCCTCCACATATTTAAGGAGAATAGATTTCTTTGAACATGTACACTTCTCTCCAGCTCTCAATGCCTGAAAACACTTGGCAGGAATTAGAGTTTCACGTTTAATCGTTAAGAATCGAGATTGCGATTCTTTCCCCCTCACGATCTTAAAGCATTTTCTCGATTCTATGCAGAGTTCTCTGTTCAAGCCGAAAACAAGCAATCTGCCAAGTTTCACAACATTCCTCAGCTGCTGAGCAAACTATAAACATTGTTACGTTTTGTTCAGTCTGTAAATGAGGGAAGTTTACCACTTAAAAGACTTAACCTTTTTCTGACACTTGTTGGTTTGAAGTTAACATTTTTGCTAGAAAATTACTTAGAACCGCCAAACATTACATATAACTTTTTTTTAGCAGAGACCCTAGAGAATAAAATGGTGGTTGTTGCAATTTTTTATGTCACACTGTATTTGCGCAGCGGTCTTTCAAATGCAATTGTTGGGGAAAAAATGCGCTTTATACCGCAAAGTCGGCTCTCTTACCATCAAGAGATGACCGCCAAGTCGGCTCTCTTACCATCAAGAGATGACCGCCAAGTCGGCTCTCTTACCATCAAGAGATGACCGCCAAGTCGGCTCTCTTACCATCAAGAGATGACCGCCAAGTCGGCTCTCTTACCATCAAGAGATGACCGCCAAGTCGGCTCTCTTACCATCAAGAGATGACCGCCAAGTCGGCTCTCTTACCATCAAGAGATGACCGCCAAGTCGGCTCTCTTACCATCAAGAGATGACCGCCAAGTCGGCTCTCTTACCATCAAGAGATGACCGCCAAGTCGGCTCTCTTACCATCAAGAGATGACCGCCAAGTCGGCTCTCTTACCATCAAGAGATGACCGCCAAGTCGGCTCTCTTACCATCAAGAGATGACCGCCAAGTCGGCTCTCTTACCATCAAGAGATGACCGCCAAGTCGGCTCTCTTACCATCAAGAGATGACCGCCAAGTCGGCTCTCTTACCATCAAGAGATGACCGCCAAGTCGGCTCTCTTACCATCAAGAGATGACCGCCAAGTCGGCTCTCTTACCATCAAGAGATGACCGCCAAGTCGGCTCTCTTACCATCAAGAGATGACCGCCAAGTCGGCTCTCTTACCATCAAGAGATGACCGCCAAGTCGGCTCTCTTACCATCAAGAGATGACCGCCAAGTCGGCTCTCTTACCATCAAGAGATGACCGCCAAGTCGGCTCTCTACCATCAAGAGATGACCGCCAAGTCGGCTCTCTTACCATCAAGAGATGACCATCAAGTCGGCTCTCTTACCATCAAGAGGTGTCCTTGTAAATCAACAGGAAAAATCAGACACAGGTAGGAGGATCTGATCTCAATGTTCAATCACTAAGAAATTGCCAAAAACTGATGAATCACAAGATTATAAAAACCGAATTACAGGTTTTAGGCCACTGGTGTCAAACACAAGGCCCGTGGGCCGAATCTGGCCCTCCAGGTCATTTCATGTGGCCTTCACACTTCTTCTGCAGCTGCAGGAAAGCTCCAGCTCTCCTTCAGACCCTTACATTCTGCTTTCAAGCAATGCATCCAGCTTCTTCCCAGGAGCAGCATAAGGAAAGGGGGTGCACTGTGATGTAAGGGAGAGTGGGGGACTCAACTTCTGATGGTGGGGGGCTCTTGACATCTAATGTAAGAGTAGGGGGATGCACTGGACATCTAATCTTACAGATACAACTGGCCCTTTTGAGGGCAATCATAATGCTGATGTAGCCCATGATGAAATTGAGTTGATACCCCTGTTTTAGGCTTTCCTGGTAGTGGGAATCATGAGGAGATTCCTCGTTTCCCATAACAAAAGGAAGCTGTGCAAATCAGAGAAAAAGTACAGAGCAAAACCTCAAGCAAGTCCTCAAGTCCTACAGCTCAGGATATCAGATGCTCACTATTACTATCCAAGTTCCTGTTCAACTGTTCAATGAATAAGAAGAAACTCCTAGACCGATTCTTGAGCCAGAGAAAGAAAGCTGAAAATACAGTGTGCCTGGCTGTGCAAGCTATGAGTAGGGGAAATGGGCACAATAACCAGCAGCTCCCACAGGGGTAGTGCCACATGTAAAACACTGTTAAAGTGCTTGTAAACCCTTTTCAACCACTTTTACCTACAGGCAAGCCTAGATTAACCACTTCAGCCCCGGACCATATTGCTGGTCAATGACCGGGCCACGTTTTACGATTCAGCACTGCGTCGCTTTAACGGACAATTACGCGGTTGTGCGACGTGGCTCCCAAACAAAATTGACGTCCTTTTTTCCCCACAAATAGAGCTTTCTTTTGGTGGTATTTGATCACCTCTGCAGCTTAGTTTTTGCGCTATAAACAAAAATAGAGCGACAATTTTGAAAAAAATTAATATTTTTTACTTTTAGCTATAATAAATATCCCCCAAAAGTTAGGCCGATACGTATTCTTCTACAAGAAAAAAAAACAAAAGCATTTGATTGGTTTGTGCAAAATGTATAGCGTTTACAAAATAGTGGATAGTTTTATGGCATTTTTATTATTATTTTTTTTTTTACTAATAATGGTGGCGATCATCGATTTTTAATCGGTACTGCGACATTATGGCGGACACTTTGGACACATTTTTGGCACCATTGGCATTTTTATAGCGATCAGTGCTATTAAAATGCATTGATTACTATAAAAATGCCACTGACAGGGAAGGGGTTAACACTAGGGGGCGAAGAAGGGGTTAATCATGTTCCCTGAGTGTGTTCTAACTGAAGGGGGGGTGGGACCGACATGGGGAAATTACAAAATCGCCGTATATACATATGAACAGACGATAGTTAATTTCCCCCCAACAGGCCCGGGAGCCCGCTTCATGAGATGACGTAGATCTACGTGACCTCCCGCAGGGGAGCCGACCTGCCGCCGTGTAACTGCGGCGGCTGGTCGGCAAGTAGTTACGGCTTACCTATAGGTGCTGGGAAATATTTCCTAAACCTTCATGTTTAATGAGATATCTGCAATAATGACGGGCGCCGATGTCTACTGCGCATGCGCCTTAGACAACGGCGCAGGCGCACTTTAGCAACAGTGATCGTGCCGTTCCTAAAGAAGGGCGTTCAGTGACTGGCAGGGGCGGACTGACAACTCATGGGGCCCCCCGGGCAATAGAAGATTATGGGGCCCCCGGGCGTACAGATGGCCACCACGCCAGGAGGCAATGCAAAGGCGGGGCAGCTAAAATCTCTGGATTTTCACATCAAAAGCATGTCAGTTTCGGACCTATCAGGGACAGATGTAAACAAAAACAACAGATTTTTACATACTATCCCTGGTTTTACTGAGCCTGGCAACCCTGATGGGGCCCCCTTAGCTATTACTAAGCATTGAAGCTCAAAGCGAAACGCGTCAGCTGTTTTTTTGTTCCCACTGTATGCTTTCTTTGTAGTGCATCCATTTATTTTACCACAATAAAGGGCTATTTTTGAATTTTACCTATTTTTGTGTGCGGCTGTCCAAACCTCTTCTTCTGATTGCCTGATGGGGCCCCCTAGTGGCATGGGGCCCTCGGGCAGTGCCCCAGTGACTCAATGGTCAGTCCGCCCCTGGTGACTGGCGGCTCCCGCGTGCATGCACAGAAGTGACATCATCGTGGCTCCAGCGAATCACAGCATGTAGAAAATTGGTAAATCTCGCGCCAATGTAAATAAACTACAACATATAGAAATAAATAGATAAGCAATAAGCTGCTCCCCAAAAATCAAATAACTGAGATAAATTGTGAAAAATAGAAGGTAGGGGGCGCTAAAGTAAATGAAAAATGATAATTAAGCTATACTATAGATACAGTGTATAACAATTTAAATATGTGGTGACTTGCAATAGTCACAAACAAGTGAATACAAGTCCATGCATAAATTCAACATTTGGGGGGAAAATAAAGTGCAATAGTCTGACGGTTCCACCAGTCCCTATTCAAAAGTCCTTGGTAGTAGCAATAAGTATATTTGCATACTAGCTCATTATGCCTTGGTCTTGCAGGTGGCGTTTGGGGGGGGGGGGTTACAAGCACTGGTCGATTGTTAGCCAAGGCATAGAGCCCAGGAAGTCATCAGCTCACTGTACTACTGGCAGGATCAACAGGTATTTTTTGCATTTATCTCACAAATATACCAAAGCTGTGCATGCAAACATACGAGAAGCCTTTCCGAGGTCGTTGCGCCTTTAATGCGTGCGGCGTGAGCTTGGATCGCAGATTACTAGACGTGAATCATTATAAAGCAGATCTGCAGCCTCCTACACAATGTGTCAGCCTGGGCCCATGTGTAGGAAGGTCAGTGAGTAATAAAAACACACGGCACATCTCCAGCCACAGGGAGAGGTCAGGGTGAGCTGGACAGATAGCAGTCACACTATGGAGAAGAATAATACTATGTGATGATAAAGCCCAATTCCTGGCCCCCATGTGAATGCAGTGACTCATCGCTAGACTCCGCCATACTCTGAATACCGCTATTCATTCCAAATGACAAAATATCTCTGAAGTCCAATTTTAAAGCAAAACGGTCACAAAAGAATTTCAAGGGCTGAGCTCTCCTTTCTGAGAAATGCTAGCTGCCTGGCTGTCATGCTGAGCCTAAGGTGTCAATGTGCCGAGTGACAGGCCTGGAACAAGCAGGCAAAGAAGGACATGGACTGTTTTGTGTCAATCCAAGATGCGTTTAGGAGACAAAGCGGCTTCATTAACTCACTCAGGAGTTGGACGACAGCAAGGCAAGGTCGTTCTTTCACAATCCAATGTGCTAGCAGGGTTAATAATGATGTCACCCTATTGGCTAGGCCATGTGCCTGGGAAGTGTGAATCACAAAACCGGCTGAAGAGAATTACAAATGTTCTGGCAGGTGGAACCCTTCATCCAAATGCACTGCCTGTTTATCTGGATGCCCGGAGTTAAAGGGGAACTCCGGATTTTAATTCTGCCGTTTTTTCCAAGTTACACAAATTTAACAAAACGACTTCAATCTCGTGATTCATGTGTGGTTAACGTAATGAGAAAGGCTCAGCTGTGCTGTTATGCAATTCCATGGCTTGCCATCGCTCAAAGCAAATAATTCTAAAGTTGTAAAAAAAAAAAAAAAATCATACAGAATGGAACAGATCGACATCCTTTGTGTGGGAGACAACATCACAATCAGCTTCAGGCATGGGCCCCCTGAAATTGAGAAGCTGGGGGGGGGAGGGGGGTGTGTGCCACAAGTTGAGAAGCGGGGGGGGGGGGCTCCTTACAAAATTATATATATATATATATATATTAAAAAGGGGGGTTGCCATCCGGGGACCTAGGGGCCTCTAGAAAAAAAAAAAATTGGCTCTTTAATAAAAAAATAAAATATATAAAAAAAAAAAAAAAATGTATATAAAAAAAAGGGGGGGTTGCCATCCGGGCCCCTGGGGACCCCCGAGCCCCTTACAGGTGTACTGCCTGTACCCCCCTGATGGTGGCCCTGCACACACACACAGTAAAACCTTGGATTGCCTATAATTTGTTCCAGAAACATGCTTGTAGTCCAAAGCACTTGTATATCAAAGCGAATTTCCTCATAAGAAATAATGGAAACTCAGATGATTCGTCTCACAACCATTTAGTTTATAGTCCATATAAAAAGATTATAGGAATGCGATTGTGTTGTGTAACCATAAAATGTCATCCACAAATGGAAGCCTCCACAAGGGGATTAGAAGCAAAACCCAGCAGGAGCTCCAGAGTATAAAAGAGAAGAGAGGCGCCTCTAACTGTAGCAATATGGTTACATTTAATGAAGGTACAACATTTAGCAACTCACATGGTTGATGATTAAAACAGACACATCTAAGGCGGCGTACACACGACAGAGGTTCTCGCTGGAAAACAGCGAGAACCTCGCTGGAAGCTGCATTCCAGCGAGAACCTCGGCCGTGTGTACGCTCCTGGCTCGCCCCGCCCATCGGGGATCCCGTCGAGCGAATAGAGAGCACGCTCTCTTTTTGCTCGACGGCCCGTCTGGATGAATGGCTGGTTGCCATTCCCGACGGGCGGGTCGCTGATTTCGACGGCCGGCAGAGAACCTCGACGGGCGGAACGATGTGTTCTGCCCGTCGAGGTTCTCTGCCGTGTGTACGCGGCTTCAGTATGCAGACATCCGGTGTAAAGCTGTCCACACAGACCATCCTGCTCTCATCGCCGTCAGTCTGCAACCGTGACCAGGAAGACTACCCTTCAGTAGAGCGATCTGAAAGCGAGGCTTGAACAGCTCATGGAGCGCAGCATGGAAGAGATGATGTTGATGGCGGTGAGAAGGGTCTATGTGGACAGCTTTACCCCGGATGCCTGCATACTTAGATGCAGGGATGTATTCTGGCCTAGGCCAACAAGGCCCAGGCCTAGGGCGGCAATTTGTGGGGGGCGTCCCTCTGTCCTCTTCCCACGGCATCCCTCTCTCCTCTTCCCACGGCGTCCCTTTGTCCGTCACCCACGGCAATCCTCTGTCCTTCTCCCAGGGCGTCCCTCTGTCCTTCACCCACAGCATCCCTCTGTCCTCTTCCCATGAATATGTGTCATATTTAAATTAGGGGGTGCGCAAGTTTAGTCAGGCCTAGGGCAGCACAAAACCTAAATACACCTCTGCTTAGATGTGTCTGTTTTAATCATCAACCATGTGAGTTGCTAAATGTTGTACCTTCATTAAATGTAACCATATTGCTACACTTATGGGCGCCTCTATTCTCTTTTATACTCTGTAGCTTATGCTGGCTTTTGCTTCTGGGTGACGCTACTTGTATATCAAGACATTGCTTGTATATCAAGTTAAAATGTATTAAAAAAATGTTGGTTGTCTTGCAAAACGCTCTCAAACCACAGTGATGGATGGATGGATGGATGGATGTATAGATGGATGGATGCATGTTAAAAGGGCTGCGGAAATTAATGATTAATTGCTCGATTTTTTATTACATTATATACACACACACACACACAATGCCATAAGAACAGCAACGCTGACCGTGACGGCATACTGACCACATCCTCCATTCTGAGAATACCTTATTCAAAGTACTGCCAATGAAGTATTGGCATATACAGATCACAGATTCTCCAGGAGCAGTAACGTGTAACCCCTTACTTCAGGCCCAGATCCCGAGCCCTTACCATGGTATTAAACTCTAACATGTAAAAAGGAGATTCAGCAGTGACCCTCGGCACTCACCTTGTGTGCTTCTTTTCAGTTAAGACAATCCGAAGATGGCAGCCCCCAGGTCCAAGGATTGCAGGTTGCTTTGCAGAGTCCTACGGAGCCACCCTTATGTGCATGCTTCCGGAAGACAAGGGCTCAGTTCAGGGAAGCAACACACAGGAATCTGGAGGAAATAGTGGTGAATGAATACGATGTAACTGGTTCTAGACATTTCTTAAATCATTTATGTTACTCTGCCAAACTTGTATGCATAAATGTAATCAAGATAAAATGTATGCGGCTTTACTATAACTTTGTGTAGAAGACAATCTGCAACTCCATACATGCTCTTCAATAAGTCCAAATTTATTGTTGTAAAAAGGGCCATTATGGCTGAAATGCATTAACATCTGCTGCATATATTCTGCAAATATTCATCTTTTATGGAGTTGTAATAAATTTGGACCCATTAAATAGCATTGTATGGAGTTACGGATTGTCTTCTACCCATTTACTTTGTTAGCAGTTGCAGCTATATATCCTGCACCCGACAGCTCAGGAGGATCTCTACATAACCTGGGGTAGTAGCACCTTTTTCTCCTATTGATCGTTTAACTATAACTTAAATCAACCCCACCCCCCGCCCCCCATCTTCCAAGAGCCCCGCAGGCGTCGTGCTGCCAGAGACGCGGCCAGAGCCCCGCAGGCGTCGTGCTGCCAGAGACCCGCAGGCGTCGTGCTGCCAGAGACGCGGCCAGAGCCCCGCAGGCGTCGTGCTGCCAGAGACGCGGCCAGAGCCCCGCAGGCGTCGTGCTGCCAGAGACGCGGCCAGAGCCCCGCAGGCGTCGTGCTGCCAGAGACGCGGCCAGAGCCCCGCAGGCGTCGTGCTGCCAGAGACGCGGCCAGAGCCCCGCAGGCGTCGTGCTGCCAGAGACGCGGCCAGAGCCCCGCAGGCGTCGTGCTGCCAGAGACGCGGCCAGAGCCCCGCAGGCGTCGTGCTGCCAGAGACGGCCAGAGCCCCGCAGGCATGCTGCAAGAGACGGCCAGAGCCCCGCAGGCATGCTGCAAGAGACTGTCTGACAATATTGTTGTGCTAAAAAGGGATAGAGGCTGAACATGATACCGGAACTTTCTGAGACTTGTAGGCATGCTTCAGGAGATGACAAGACTGTCTTCAGGGACCCCGAGGGGCGCACATTGGGCATCAGGGTTTTAGACTGGGCGGTACCAGCTGAACCACAGCAATGACAACGTGTCAAAATAAAAATGAACATGCTCCAAGTTATTTTTATAGAGATATCAGTATTCTAACTTTTCTCCAACTTCCACTGGCTGCATACTTATGTAAAGGGCTCTTGAAAGAAGTACAGAGGCAGGGTGCTGTGATGTGTACAGGAAGCCACGTACAGAACCCTGTTGGCCCCTCCCACCATCCATGATCTGCTTGCATTGCAGAGAGAACAGCAGTGACTCAGTCATGACTTCAATGGGTCTAAAATAAGGTATGTAATGAAAATAAAACGTTTTAAAATTACAAAAAAGCCATTAGCACATTGGTGGGGGAAAAGAGCATATATTTCGTCCCACTTCAATGAAGAAAAACCTGATCTTAGGCTTTATAGTAAGACTGTAAAATATGTTTTCTATGAAGCATTTGGGTCCGTTTGCCTTATTCCTCCTCCTACTCCCAAGGCCATTCTACACCAACAACTTTATGGCAGCTACTAAAACTTATTATTTTATGACTGCAGACTTCATTTCCTTCCATTACATTTGTGAAGTATAAGCGTGGGGGGGGGGAGACAGAGAGAGGGAGAGAGGGGGGGGGAGACAGAGAGAGGGAGAGGGGGGGGGGGAGACAGAGAGGGAGGGGGGGGGAGAGGGAGAGGGGGGGGGGGGGGGGAGAGGGGGGGGGGAGACAGAGAGAGGGAGAGGGGGGGGGAGACAGAGAGAGGGAGAGGGGGGGGAGACAGAGGGAGGGGGGGGGGGGAGACAGAGAGAGGGAGAGGGGGGGAGACAGAGAGAGAGAGGGGGGGAGACAGAGAGAGGGAGAGGGGGGGGAAGACAGAGAGAGAGAGAGAGAGAGAGAGAGGGGGGGGAAGACAGAGAGAGAGAGGAGAGGGGGGGGAAGACAGAGAGAGAGAGGGGGGGAGAGGAGAGAGGGGGGAGGGGGGGAGACAGAGAGAGAGAGGGGGGGGAGGGGGGAGAGGGGGGGGAGACAGAGAGAGAGAGGGGGGGGAGACAGAGAGAGAGAGAGGGGGGGGAGAGAGAGAGAGAGGGGGGGGGAGACAGAGAGAGAG